>CANUEY010106309.1:0-58111 GCA_948099555.1 Croton setiger
TATATGGTAAATTTGGTTAATCACAGAAAATTAAGGGTGAAACTATAGATTAATTTGATGCACTATTTATTATGACTTGTGAATTTGTAAAGGACATCAAAAATTTGTGCTGTTTTTTAATGTTTTCCAAAAGGACATGTAAGTGGGGCATTTGTGATAATGCTACTTATTATTGCTTAATCCGTAATTCAATAATTATATTAGTAAAGATGGATTATCATTATATAATTTTACAATTATAGAAATTACGACAATTGGAGGAAACATAATAATGCAAATATGTACAAATTGTGATTTTATTTTGGGAATTTTGTTTTAGACTAGAGATACACAAATTGTGATTTTATTTTGGGAATTTTGTTTTAGACTAGAGATATTTGTCAGCTAGATAATAATAATAATAATAATAATAATAATAATAATAATAATAATAATTATTATTATTATTATTATTATTATTATTATTATTATTATTATTATTATTATTATTATTATAAATTGAAAAAATGTGGGAAATGAGATTGAAAGGATTATATATCTTATCAAAATTTTGAAATATTCCAATAAGGTAGCTATTTTAGATACAGCTATACACTTACTGTAAACACGTTTTTATCATATAACTTCAAAAAGTAAATCCCTTTCCATAATTTAATTGATTTTTTTTTTTTATAAATTGAATTATTATATATTAATTTTTACTTAAAGTATAAAACACAAATATATTTTGTTAGATAGTGAGTTTGTGATGAAGTTGATGTGAGAGTATTGAAAAGGTAAGGGTGATGCATGATAAACGGTGTCGTTTAGGACTGAAAATTCTCTTCAGTTGTTGTTCATTCCACCAAGTAATGCTTATAGAACCAAGTTAAGATATTTGAAGGATTTAAGAGGGGGTTTTATAGAGGAGTTTGGATCATAATAACTACTTAAAAACTTAATTTGACATATAAAAAAAACAATCGTATGATCAAAACATACAATTTTACAAGAATGCATGAACTAGGTCATGTATAACCTATTTGTTAAGTCCATAGCAAGAAGAGAATTTATATGGTACATGTATATAATCAAGAAAGCTCAAATCAATCTGGAAGAAAAATCAAAATATCAATTCTGAAATCTACACGATGTCGTAAATCGTAATGTGAATACCAATGTGTATCAATGACAATAAGAAAACAACTGTGTCAGAGCTGGGACACCTAAATGCTTGAGGCTAGCTAGCTCAATCAAACAAGCACTAAAGAAAGCTTACCAAGCTGCATGAGCTTCGGAGCAACTAGCTAGTCTTGTTAAGATAGCTTATAGCTTGTGAGCCTACTTAGTGCACAAAGCCAAAGATTCTAAGACACATCCTATCAAAAAGAAGTCATTCTAACTTATCGAGCCAGATTAAGCTCAAGCTTGGGGTATTCTTAAACAAACTAAGCACAAGCTTAGAATTATTAAGCTTAAGCTCGAAAGCCATCGTACAAGTTCTTCCCTGATGTTTCATGCTAGATATTAGAATTCCTCAAACAAATTTGAGCCATACACGAATTTAAATACCTATACAGAATGATCAGCCACTATATATTAGCCTCATTCCATCCTACTGAACAAGTAGTAACAGTAAAGCATGAAACTAAATGCAATCTATAGATAGAAGTTGCAGTTGGAACTACATAAATTAACCTCCTCACAATCTCCAACCAAACATAGAATATCCAATCCTGCGTAGAGCATAATTGATTTACAGCTAAATATGCTAAACTCTTATGCCGAAGAATGATTATTCATACCCAAATACTACAATCTACGATACACCAAAACTTCTGATCACGCAAGTTTCCCCGTTTTAGAAACAGAAACTCCCTTCTCCGAAACTTGTAAATAAAAAGGAAACTTCGGAAAATCTTTGTTTAGACGTGTCCCCTTTTCGGTGTCCATGCGACATAGGCTACAATGTTCAATATTATTCTATGAACCAGAAGCACCCATTATTGCACATAAAAAACAGCAGGCAACACTAAACACACCAAATGAAAATATGCAACTAAACCAAGATTGCTAAGAACAATGAAAAAAAGACTTGATTTATAAAACCAGAATTTATCTTCTTACAAATAAGATCCTCAAACATCAACCTTTCTTGTTAAAGCCCATTCAAATTCAACATTAAATTACATATACACATGATGATATATATATTATTCATATATACTCCAAATTTTAAAGCATTAGGAACAAGCATAACACTAATGAAGGGCATTATGAAACCAACAAACAAGCAATTTACCCATCAATAATCTGAGCGATAATCACCATAATCATCGCGGCCTGCAATGTCTTTCTCAACCCTATCTGCAATCTCCTCCTCTTCATATTTCAATCCTTCTTCCAATGCAATTCCACCTAGAGCTCCAGCAACTGCACCGACAGCCAATCCTGACCCAAACCCCATTTTTCCTCCTTTCTGTCTCTGGTCGTACGATGAGTAATCAACCGGCGCAGATGGTCCAGCGTAATTGCTCGCCCGATCAAAGACAGGTCGGGGCGGCATTGGCGGACTCGGGGCAGAGTAATATCCGGGGTAATAAGTAGGAGGTGGTGAATATGCATCGTGATAAGGTGAATATGGAGGTGGTAGAGGTGGTGACGCGGCCGATGGTGGCGGAATTGTTGGGCCGTACCTGTAATCACGCGGCGCTGCAGGAGGTGGAGGCATAGGGGCAGTACTGTAATAATAGCTTTGCGGAGGAGGAATATGATGGTAATCTAGTGGTTGCGGCGGCGGTGGTGGCAAAGGACGTTCGTGAACACCAAGCTTTATCTTGATCTTACCTTGAGGACGACCAGAGGGTCGGATCAACTCGAAATTTCGAATCCGATCAGTATCATCCGGGTCGGGCAAGTCCTTCAAAGCGACACGGAGAGTACCGACGAGAGGTTTGGGGGTTTCGCTCGGCTTGGAGTGGAAGACTTCGAGAGTAAGATAGGAATCCTGAAGAGGAAGGGAGAGAGGGCAGGTGAAGTGCTCATTCCAAACGGGTCGGGTCGATCCCGAGTTGTCGGATTTTGTAGCGAGCCTCCGATCTGGATCAACCCAGAAGACAGCGTAAGCCTTAAGGTCACCGTTTTTCCAGTTCACATTCTTGAGGTGCTTGGCGGAGACTATGGTGAGCTCGAGATCGAGCGGCTTTGACCGTGGCGGACGGCAAGAGGAAGCCATTAGGATAACGTGCGCGGGTAAGCTAAGGGATGCGCAGGATAAGGAGATAAAGAGAGAGTTAGATACGAGAGTAGGTTTCTGTTTTGGCTTGGAGTAGCACATGGGATGCGAGCACAGAGGAAGTGGGTAAAGGAAAACGTGGAATGACGATTTTGCCCCAAAAGTACAGTTTTATTTCGTCCACATCAGCAATCTTCAAATTCTAGGTGTATGCTGGCGTGGCATTGTTTATGTTTTTTCTTGGGAAGGTTAATTACGAATCAGTACCCAAATTTAGTTAATTTTATCAATTTTATAGAAAATTTAATACAATGGTGAAATTGGTGAAAGAAAAAGAGTATTGTTCAAAGTGAAATTGGATTAAAGTTCAAAGTAGGGTGATCAAAGGTGAATTTGATTTTCGGTTGTAGTATTATTACATAAATTAAAATAAACTAATATGGTTTGATTTAATTTTTATAATAGCTTGCATAATTAATCAAGTAACTTCAAGAGCCATTTTTTATATTTTTCACAAGAAAATAATTACTATATATATCTATTCCATAAAAAAATTATCTTAATGCTTTTAAAAAAAATTACTTAAATAATAATACTAATATTTTAATTAAATATATTTTTTCCAATATGAATATTATATTCCAGTACTTAATAAATTTTTTAGAAAAAAACAATATCAAACGTGAAAAAAAAAATATATGAATGACATTAAAAAATATCATAATATTTATTAATTTATAATTTTTAAAATAAAATAGAATACATAATTAAATAATATATGAAAAAAATTAATCAAGTAAAGACAAAGCTTAAGCATTCATCATGCACTGTTTTAATTAATTGTTAACTGTATTTAATAGCCCTTTAAAGGATATATCTACTCCGTCCGTCCCGAATTGTACCCGCTATATGCGAAATATCATTCTAAAAATAATTACATATTTAATCTATACCATTCAATTTACAGATTTTTTTTTTCTAATTCAAGTATTCTCTTTTATTTTAATTCAAATATTATATGGTGTAAATCTTAAGAATATTAGTAAATAAATTCTTATTAACATTTGTTAATTAATATTTTCTTAATATTAGTATGAATAGTATTTAATATTAGTATATTCTTTTTAATTAATATTATTTATGATATCTTCTATTATAATTAATCTCATTTCATTTCTTACAATTAAGAGTATATACATTATTTAGTCCCGTATATATTTACTTATGTACATTATCTAAAAATGTATATGTTACATAATTTTAAGGTGTCCCAAATAAGAAATGATATTTTCTCATAATATACAGTCTCACTTTCACATAATAAGTTATTTATGATTTCTACAATAATTAATCTTTTGCAAATCTATTATTTTATTATAAGAATACGTATTAACATTTTATTAGTAGACATTTAAATAGAAAAAAAAAAACATAAAAAGTGAACTTATTTTTCACTTGGTCTTCATTAAAAATTTCTATAGTCATATAGTACTAAACCTTATTATTATTATTTTGTCAACGTAACATACATGATCTCATAACTATAAGATCTTTATAATTACATATCACATCCGCGATCTTATTACCAATACATTTTATCTAAAATAATTTTGATATTCTATTAAAATAAATCAGATAAAACCATAAATTAAATAATTATTACATACAATTTTTGTTTCACATTTTTTTAATTTTAATATTATTTTAATGAAATTATGTTTTTTATGCAATATAAAAGCATTTTACCTTCTTATAATAAACATTATATAAAACAGCAATAAATATATGACGAACAAATACTCAAACAATAAAAGTTAACATAATCTTAAACTATTGTGTGATTTATAATTATTATTCTAACAAAATTTAATAGTAAAGAAAATAAACGAAATACATTTTTCATATTATATTTGATTTTAAATCTTGCAACCATTCTCAAAATTCAATAATTTTTAAAGTAATTGGCTAAAAGAAAATAATTTAAAAACTTTGAAAAAATTTGATCTTAAGAGGAAAAATGAAAAAAATAATATTATATTACCTTTCTCAAATTTGTATGTTTTTGGACAAAAATGACAGTGGATCAATTTTTCGGATGGTGTCTGTCCGACCAAATCCACTAAAACTCCATTAAGATAATATATAAACGGATTTAAAATTGATTTGGTATGTAATTTATTACCCATCACGGATTTAGTTTTTTAGTCATAAGTATCCGCTCAATCAAATTCGTTTAATTTTTGCGGATAAAGACGAGTACCTATATGCATTTTTTAGTCATATAAGTATCCACTCAATCAAATTTGTTTAATTTTTGAAACGAGTACCTATATGCACTCCATGACATTTCTTTAAAAAAATTATATTTTATCAATTGTATTTAGATTAGAGGAGTGAAACCTTAATGCCTGTATAGAATTTCTATACTTTACATAACTTACCAAGACAAAATTAATTGGTCACACTTATTAAAGCTCAAAAGATCGAAATTAATAAATTAATTATCTTGCCACAATTAATTGGTCACCCTTATTAATCAGGTTTTATTCCCAATTACATTCCTAAATTTGAATATCCAATTAATAAATTTGAATTGTGCCAAAATTATAAATGATTTGAGTTTGATTTATAATCAATTAGTATTTTAATCATCAAAATATGCAAAAACAGGAAAATAATGTTTTTTTTTTTCTCCCAAGATTATCAAACAATATTCAAACTATCTAAAAAATAAAAAATTTTGCAGAACAAAAAAAACCTGCTATTTTTGCAAGTCAAAATTTTTCTGATGTATTCTCTATCATTTGTAATTGATATGAGAAAAATAAAGTTAACTATTAAGTTAGCTCATAAGCATGTTTAATACAAATATAATAACAATCCACCGCATAAACAAAGTTATTTTAACTAATCAAAAATTATGATCAAACTTGCCTATTCTTGAACAAATTAAGAAAACAGAACATAACACAATCTTGAATACCTATATATACCTTGCTCTTTAAAAAAGAATAACTATATATACCCAGAAAATATCAACAATGTTCCGTTATTGCAGGCAGATAACACTAAACACTCCAACAAAAGAAGAGCAATTTTTCACATACTACAAGCTCGGTGCAAAACAATAAATCTACCATTTCTTTCCTTGTATATAAACTTAAGCAGAACACTATCAGACAGCGGCGGAACAAAAAATAACGCTTTGCAGAATACTATCATTCAGATAAATAAGACTTGGATACCAAAGATACTAAAACAAACACTGTCTTAGATGCAGAAAACCCAACAATATCTTTTGTCAAAGGCATTAATTAATGAAAACATATAGCTAATCCTATGATAAACAAACTCGCAGATACAAACAAAACTCCTTAGCCGAAGAACAAAAATAGATCATCAGCCTAATAAAAGAATCCCAGTACTTTGCCACCAACATTCTTTCTTCTAGCCTCTTCGTGGTCCATAATGCCAGCAGAGGTTGTCAACACAATATAACCAAACTGCAGTATTTGAATAAATGTATATATGTCAAGACTATATTCTAACGTGTTCAATTAACCTATTCATGTTGAAGAATGAGACGAATGAACAAAATGTGCACAAATTATGTAATTATGAAACAAATATACAAAATGGAAATCACAAACTTGATATTACAAGTTAAGAGGTATAAATTTGAACCAAGAATTAATTCAATTTAGATAATTTTGTTTGGTTACCTGTCTTGATGGAAGTAACCTGGCAGTCCACCCTTCAATCTCCTTGACACCAACATCAAAACGAGGGCTGATAACTCCACACTTGTTCAACCTTCCATTCAATTCAACAACAATTTTACCAGATCTGTGATCATCAACGTACTCAAACTCACCAATGTACCCTTCATAACAAAACACAAAACCAGCACAAAATTATGAATTTTACATTCCAAATTACGATTAAAGATACAAAATTTATCTGCAGAATAAACAAATACCATGCTTCTGCATCACAAGCAAAAACTTTATGATCACTTTTGAGGAAGGCCTAATCATGGCCTGGCGCTTCCCACGCTTTTCAGCATTATACATGCTCTTCAAAGCATCATTCAGAACGCTAACTCTCACCATGGTTTCTGCTACACATTTTAGGAAACAATCACAAGAAAGAATTGATATGAATAGTTAAACAAGAAGACACTGAACTATTATTAGCAGTATACTAATAGCTCAACTATATTTTTTTTTATCAAAATCAAAAGGGAATAAAAGAAATATTGATTCATAAATATAATAATTTCCAAAAAACAAAAAATATTAACAAATCATAAACTCTATTCTATCATCTTGTTATCAGCAAGAGTGTAGAATCAAGCAAAAGCTAAATTAAAATTCTGGAAAAAGAGTCTATTGCAACAACAGAATAATTCCTAAAACCTCAAAATTACAGGTAACCAAATCAATATAAGATTCCTGAGAAATAAAACATAGGATAAAAAAAAATAATAGACTTCGTCAACAATGAACACCTAAACATTAGATTCCTGAGAAATAGAACATATGATATAAAAAAAAAAAAAAAATTAACAATGAATGGAATTCGTCCACAAATGAACAGCTGAACACATAATCAAATCAAATAATGAAGAATAATGAGAATAAGGGGGTGATTACCAGATGCAAAAGACGAGTAGAACGGGGCGCCTCCAAGTCCAAGAAATGTGAGAATAAGTGTGTTAGGGTTTCTATTAGTTAAGTTCGGAGGCTGTCTATTTATTAGACTGATCAATCTTGTTTCTGATCCGGGTTGGCGAAAATATAAGCCCAAAAACCTCATCTATCAGGCCCACATATATCCCACCTTTCTCCACTGGGCCTCACCTCAAAATATGGAATTGGGATATGGATGGAATATAATGAAATATAGCCACTTTGAGATTCTAAAAAATAGAGAAAACCTGAGAAACTTAGCCGAAATTTCAATAGTATAGGGGTCTTTTAGAATTACTAATATATCAAAGGGGCAAAAGTAAAAAAATATGATAGTAGATGGGGCAAAAAATGATTTTGGCCTTAAATTTAGACGTGGCCAGGGGCCGGTTTGGTCCGGCCGGCCCGCCTGAACCGGTCCGCCCTGTTGCTGAACTGGCCCAGCCTATCGAAAAACCGTAACTGCCGGAATCGCAACCTAAACTGACCGGAGGACGAGCTGATTTAAGTTCAAGAAATTTTGGAACCGAAATCGTGAGGAACCATGAACTGGCCTTGAACCACCGGTTAACCGGTCCGCCACTAAACCGGCGGTTAACCACGAACCGCTGGTTCACCGACCCGGCGATTCGGTGGGTCGGTTCCGGTTCCACCCTTTGAACCATGGCCCGGCACCTCTACTTAAATTGATCATGTCCATGCAAAGTATGGGATTCCTACCTCCATATCACTTGAAATTTAATAAAAATATTAGGATAATTATGATTTGGTCTTTTGATTTATAAAATTATTAATTTTTTAAAATGACATAAATTTTAAATTTATATTTTAAAATTAAAAATAATTTTAGAATAAATTAGTTAAACTTCTTAAATTTAATTAAAATTAATTTATTTTAAATTAAAAAATTTTAAAGAAATTAAAATAAGTATTTCATTAAGAAACATTTTAAATAATATTTTAATTTTTATAGTAATAAAAATAATTTTTTTTAAAAAAGATAATGAATAAAAATACTCTAAAATAAGTAATTATATATTTATTATCTTTTTAGATTGCCTTTATTATTCTCATTAAGTAAGAAATATTAAATCAAGATTTCATACTTGGATTGGATATATGTCCATGTCTGAATTAGTACCTTCTTTAGAAAATTCCTATTATGTCCATGTCTATTTTGAACTCATTTAATTATAATACTATTAAGTAATTATTTATTAAAGATTTACAAATAATTATAAAATTTAAATATATTTAAAGATCATTTTTAAAAAAAATCATAATATAGCTACTTAAGATGTCACCTGATTAGTCATCGCAAAAACTATTAAGACTGTGAGTTTTATGTTTGATTTTTGTTCATGTTTGATTTTTGTTCATGGTACTATTAATATTAATATGATACTGTTAGTGAAATTATCGTATATTTAAATAATATAATATAAAATACTCAATAGAAAAAACTAATTAATTAAAGTGTTTATTAGAGATATACTATTTCTTATTAAATGAGACTCCAATTTACTATTAGGCCCCTCTATTCCCACAACTTTTCCTTTTCTAACCCTATCTCGGGAATTGGAAACTACGACGATAGCTTTGAATTGAAAAGGACAAGTCGGGCTAAAATTAAACGGTGAGGACAAACTGGTAAATAAACAATTTAAATTCTCAACAACCAAACTCAATGCAATTTGTTTTCTTGAACGGAACAGCAAAACTTAGAAGTTAGAAAATGAAGACGACGTTGGAGGTAGACTTCTGAAAGCAAAAATCAAATACGGCCAAACTTTCAGATAGCCTCTTTTGAGATCTCTCTCTCTCTCTGCTTCTTTCCACTTTCCCGGGAAAATAATTGTTTAGTTAGAAAAATATTTTCCCGGAAAGTTTTACATGTCAGACGCTTTGATCAATGGACTCGCCGGAGCTGGCGGCGGTATCATCGCTCAGCTCATCACTTATCCTCTTCAAACTGTAAAACAAATGATCTCTCTCTATATATTGTTTTACAATTTTATAGCTTAATACTGTTTTTTTTTAATTTTTTATTTTTGATAACTTATACCTGACTTGATCTTACAGGTGAATACTCGGCAGCAAACGGAGCGTGATCCGAAGAAAGAGAAGAGGAAGCTTGGCACTATTGAGCAAATGTGTCAGGTTTTCTTTTCCTTTTTCCTTTTAGCTTCCATTTATTTTATGCTAGGAATTATGAACTCCAGAGTGTGTGAATTTTCCTTTCGTTTTGATCTTTTAGGTTGTGAAACATGAAGGATGGGGGCGGTTGTACGGAGGATTAACGCCTTCTCTTGTAGGCACAGCTGCATCTCAGGTGAGTCATTTAACAGTTTATAGTTTAACAGGTAGATTGAACTTCCTAAGTCGAACTTGCTGCATCTTTAGATTGCTTAATTTTCTCTTTCATCATAAACAGGATTTTAAGGAAGTAGCAGTATCCTGTTAATTAAATTGTGATTTCTTATAAGTTTGCCCTTTTTTTTTATGGTACAGGGTGTTTACTATTATTTCTATCAAATATTCAGGGATAGAGCTGAAGCTGTTGCTCTTGAACGTAAGAGAAAGGGGTTTGGTGATGGATCAGTTGGAATGTTCTCATCACTTGTGGTGGCTGCATTTGCTGGGTAACGTATTTGGTGTATAATTTGAATGGATTCTATTCATATACCTAGGAATATGCTGGGGAACTGCATAGTTGCCGACCCTTTTATCAACTCTCCTTAGATTGTAAGGTGCCAGTCCTTTTTAGTTTTGCAGTGTAATTTGACTGGTATTTTGTTTTTTAATGCTCTATGAAAATTCTTTTGATCATCTGTGATCTTACAAAGCTCTCTTTCCAAAATCAATTGACTAGCCAAACTATTTGGTAAATTTCTGAACATACTTAGCAAACTTTTCGTTTTGCTTTGTCTTGGTACCAGTTATTTTAAAGGCATGTCCCTTGAAAATGTGTTCAGGCATCACTTCAGTTGCAACCTAAGATAAAAATCCCGTGCAAATGAAAAATTTTGGAATTGATGATCAATATATTTGAATTATCTATTTTAGCTATCATCTCAATTGCAGCATAAAATAAATATTTCCCCTCCTTCGATCTGTACTGTGCCATCCCCTGTGTTCAAAATTTTCGACTAATCATAAGCACTGAAAACGTCCTTTTAGAAAAAAAATTTCACTATAGTTTAGAGTATGATTAGTGAACTTTTCCTTTGAAAATTAATTGCATGTTTTAAAAGTACATACAGCATGGAAAATTTATCATCAGTCAATGGGTTGAATATAAACAAAAAGGGAAATGTAGTTTTTTGCCGTCTTCCCTGTGTATTATATTTGTGAATTCCATTAAACATGTCCTAATTTGACATTCTATTTGAACATGTAGTTCCAATTGTAGCATTTTAAAAAATTGAGTCATTCTACTGTAAATTTCTCTTCCAGGAATGTTGATATTTTAATTTATCTACTTTTTCTTTTTAGGATTCTTGTGATTTTCCGTTAAAAGATCGTTTGATTCCTTCTTTGTGCAGGAGTGTAAATGTTCTTTTAACAAATCCCATTTGGGTGGTTGTTACACGGATGCAGGTAAATACTATTTGACATTCTAATTCCTTTCAAAACTAATACTGAAATGACTTGCTAAACCTTAAATGCTCTGAATATCTTCAAAAAAATTTGGAAGTGGAACAAAATCATTTGATTTCTTATACTTATTTTTTAAGCTTTGATTATATCTATCCTCCTTTCCACTTTCATTTTTCAACTGATGCCGTTAATTATAGATATTTACCCCACTGTTCACCAGCATGTGCCCTTATCTCTCTTTGGTGAGGTCAAACTACATTGTTACCTCTATTAGTTTCATGTTTTCAACTAATTTTAACCTGCAGACTCATACAAAAGTGTCAAAGAAATCCCTACCAGATCAGTCATCACCAGTTGCTGCAGATGAAGAAGCTATTATAAGTGCAGCTGAGCCTCCTCCCTATGGAACTGGCCATGTGGTAGGTACAGTCAAATGTCAAATTTCTTGCTTATTGTGTAATTTCATCATTGTATGACTCAGGCTTCGTTCCCTTCACAAGGTAATACTGTGCAAGTGCAAAAAGTTTAGGCAACTTGGCTTGAAACCTTGTCTCCTAAATGTGCATAAAATAGCTGTGTATAATAACTTTCTAATTAAGTTCATATTATATTTTTGGAGAATTGTTTTGCAAGCATGCAGTATCGTTATTTGAAGGGGTTCCAATAGAAGTATAAATGAATTGGATCTTCCTTTTTGCTGTGCCATTTTACACAAAGCATACATTTTGATTGTTATGTGGTGATCATTCAAGTATTAAAGGCGACGTTGGAGATAATACTGTTACTGTCAATCATAAATGCCAATTCTTCGAACATGAAACTAAAGTGATTCTTGTATATTTAATCTGGAGACTTTATGAAAAAAGATGAAATTTGCATTCTTAATTGCCTTCTCAAGCATCAAATGTATGGTTGATAGAATGGGGTGAAAAGGAAATGTTGCAAATTATGTTGCAAGTTATCTTCTTGGAATTGTGCTCCATTTTTTCTTGTGCTTTCCGGACGATTTCTAAGGAGTGTTGGGCCATTTTATAGGGTTTTTGTGTTGAAAACTGAAATTTTCAGTACTTGTATAGTATTCTTATGTGCCATACTGTTAAAATTGTGTCTGATTTTGTTTAAAACCTACCTTGTTGATATGACTCCTAGTTCTAGAGCTTTTCCTTTATGGTTTTGATGGAAGGAAATGATTACAGATTCAAGAAGTCTACAGTGAAGCTGGAGTTTGGGGTTTTTGGAAAGGTGTATTCCCGACATTGATTATGGTACGTGATAATTGACTATTTAATCTGCCACGGATTGTCACTGATTTCCTTATATTGAATCTAAAGGTGAGCAATCCTTCCATACAATTCATGTTGTATGAGACCATGTTGAAGAAACTGAAGAAACAACGAGCCTTACATAAGAAAGGTGACAATGGGATCACTGCTTTGGAGGTTAGTGTTTGACAGTCAGTGCCAGTTCTTTTGTATTAGTTTTCTGTTCTGAAAACCCTAATGATTCACAGTCCACCAGTTTGGTTCTGTAGTTCAATGAGTTGCCTGATTTTGCCAGATATTTCTTCTTGGAGCTTTGGCAAAGCTTGGAGCTACTGTTGTCACATATCCCCTTCTTGTTGTGAAGGTACAAGAATTGCTAATATAGCCATATGTGTTTTTTGCATAACTAGTTTTCACACAAATGATGGCAATGCATTCTCAATGAACTCATAGAAAGCTTTAATTCGATCATAAAATTCCCATCCTTGCATCCTAAAAAATACTGATGCAGTTATACAGATACATGAACTAGGATATACATATAGCTTTGAATGTCATTGGAGCCCTGAGCCCTCGGATCTTGCATCCAATGCTGTACCAAAAACAAAACATGCACTTGAGAAATCTTTGCATTCAGGTCACCAGATTGAAGGAAATCTGAATAAATCAATATAGGACAAACATCAGATGCTATTGGTATAAAAAGAGATGAAGGAATATACTCAATTTAATTGCAAAAACTTGCAGCACTGTAGATGGATACGTGGAAGATAATTCCGCCTATCTATTTTTTTGCTTTGGCTTGTTCCTGATTGATCTTTTTGTCATGGCAGGCGAGGCTTCAAGCAAAACAGCTTAAAACCGGAGATAAAAGGCACCATTATGAAGGTTTGAAATATTTTTATCAATTTTAACTATTATAATATTGTGAAAGATGGAAGTGCTAAGTTCCATGTTGCTCTTATCTATAGCAGTATAGCACAAACTTTTGCATGTTAAAGATATGTAACAGCATATAAATTGTGTTATGCCTCTAATCATCCTTTTACTTGGGAAAAATTTTTTTTTAGAAATTTGCTAAAAAAGTTACTATAACAATAGGCCAGCATCACCAACCATTGCAGCTGGATTTGGAGATTAGCATGTCCTGTGTGATTATGTGAAATAAATGACAATAAATGATGGTTGAGAAATCCATTTTGTTTTGCATAATATTAATCCGTTGTGTGAGAAATTTATCTGTACAATGTCTCCTTCTTTCAATTTAGGTACACTTGATGCTATCCTCAAAATGATACACTACGAAGGGTTCTATGGCTTTTACAAAGGCATGAGTACAAAAATCATCCAAAGCGTGCTTGCAGCTGCCGTTTTGTTCATGGTTAAGGAAGAACTTGTTAGGGGTGCACGATTCTTACTTACTTCAGGAGGCATTAGTAAATCGAAATCAAGGCCTCCTTAACGCCCTGCTTTGAGGTTCTGGCCTTCTCTTTCCAACCCTTCCTCTATTATTGCATCTCAGTTATGATATTTACAATCAACCACATTTAATTCCTTGACTTAGTATGAGCAATTGAGCCTGACAGATTATATTGCTCCAAAGTTTACATAGTCAAGTGTACTTTAAAACGCATGCCAGCATTTTTAGGCTCTGTTTCTTGAAATAAAAGGGATGTATTATATGCATGTTGTAACGTTTAATAGTGTACCCAGTTAATTCTTTTTAGGATACTTCAATATTGGATATTTTTTCATGCGAAAGACAACTGCAATACTTGTTTTTCCTTTTTTCTGCATCTATACTTTGTCCTTGCTTCAAGCTGTGTGTTACAGTAGTCTGTACTCAGCAGTCGAAAGAAATTAGATCCTCAAAATATGTTATTTTGGGCTTATTTTATGGAATAAGTTATTTGGTTACCGTTTAGTTGTTTTCGCTAACTATTAATTAGGGTGGTTAACTTTTATAAAATGCTTATTAAATAGTAAAAACTATGAGGACAACTAAAACAGTCGAGAATATATGTAATTAGTTTAGCAGCTAAAATTGGTTAACTTTTCATTATCGATTTATGTCTATCTAGACACTAAGCCATTTTTGGTTTAGCAGCTAAAAGTAGTTGTCTGTTGATAGAGGTTAGATGCTGGCCTTCAAAATTGTTACAGGTTCACCAAGGATGGAGTTTTAGTGAAAAGTTTGTTCTGGAAAGATGTTGAAGAACTAATAGATGATTATGCAAGAGAACCAAAGAAGAACAAGTAATGTAATGTTAACATTTCATAGGTCCACAACTGCTAGACAGATAGGTCAAACGTGATCATGATTTTGATATGGATTGTTCATTGAAACTGTGCTTTGAGCCACAGTAATTGAATTTTCTGTCATCATTTCTTAGATAATCAAAGAAATGATAGTAATCTGCAGTTGCAGATGAAAGTCCTGATTATTGCTTTCTTGAAGAACTCGTACTTACACACATACATATTACATACATACATCATATACTTGTACGTGGGAAGGTCCAATTGACTATAACTGATCTGGTTTTGAGTACTGCAGGTTTTACATGGAGTAATTCGCCTAATTAGGTACTTTGTTTAAAGGGAAAATTAATTTTGGATTGAAAATTTGTGGTGTGAATTTGATACTACATGAGACGCTAATATAGTGATATTACACTATAGTGTCTATTTGCATGAGATGTCAATTTTATTTGCATTAATGGGAATTTTTATGCCTAGTTGTTTTCATTTTGTCAAATCAAATATTTCTGGTTTGGTTCAAAATTCAGTTATATGCAAATACAGTTTCGATGAAATTTAACTTTCTTGAGTTCATATGGGTAAGCAACTTCCCCTCCAACCTCTTATTTTTGTGATCATCGTCGCCGGCCATGTAAAACCAACCCAAGAGAACAAATTTCTCACCTTCCAAACACACACATAAGAAAAAATTAGAGAAAAATCATGAACAAAAGCATTTATTGTTGGGAAAAGAAATTTCAAAAGGACATCACGATTTTTAAGATGAACAAAAAAATCCAAACTATTCTAAAGATCCAATAATCTCCAACCCAAGAGAAAAAAAAAATTTCTCATCGTCCAAACATACAAAAAGAAAAAAAAAATTGAACAACTCAGTTGCGAATCTCGACCGACTGAACTAGAGTTGCTGCTCCACCAGATCCACAAAATGGAATTCTTCTTTTTGTTTTGAGGGTTTTGATGAATTGCAATTTAGTTCTTGAGTTTGTTATTTGAGCTGTAATTTGTGTTTTTGTATAAAAGTTAAAAACAGACTAGTGAGAAGTTGAAAAATTTTATTATTTTTAAAAGAAAAACGATTTGAAAAAAAAAAGAGGTTGAGTCTGCAACTTTGGATCGATATTTTTCATAATTGTCGTTTATTATAATAATTATGTTTCTTTCTTTTTTCAAAATTAAAGTAATTGAATTTTATAAATTCAATCTTTCAAGAATCCTACTCAGAAACTGCTGATTTATATTATAAAAAAAGCAGAAATACATATTTATTTTGTATTAGTATAATGTCAAACAACAAGATGAAGGGCCTTTGAAAGGCCTTAGATACATTTCTCAATTTTTGGTAATAAAAAAAAAAAAAATTAGACTTCTTCCTCTTCCCTTTCCTTTGCTGAATACCGCTGTCGCTACCGTCATCACTGCCACTACCTGCTCTATCACCGACCAAAGTACAAGAGATAATTTTGGCCAAATATAAATTAACATCCTAAACTTTATAAAGGTTCACTTGTGCACCCCAATTTTCTAAATTGTTCTCAAATGCATATCCTTTTCTAAACAAAATTAAAAATAAAGTGTATTTAAATATACAAAATTGAAAATTTAGATGCTTAAGAGGAGTTTTACAACTTTCTCTCTCTTATTTATTTTCACTAAAAAAGAAGTCTTTCACTTTTTTATTTCTGTCCCTTTCATTCTTTATTTAGTTCTTTGCAATTCATACTTTTCCACAATTGCACCTTTTATTAGACAAATTTGTCCTTTCATCTTTATTTATTAGTTGTAAAATTTTTTATCCTATTAATAGTATTAATTAATTAATAATAATAACCTAAAAATGTCATCTTTATTTAGTGTTTAGTGTGTAGACATGGCCATGGTTCGACCCGGCCAGCCCGTGGCTGAACCGGCCCTAATCCGTACGAGCCTGAAACCGCCAACTCGGAACCTGAACTGGCCGAAGGACAGGTTCAAAAAAATTTCGAACCGAACCCGTACAAACTAGTGAACCATGGAGTAACCGCCGGCTTAACCGCCCCAAACCGTCTTCGAACCGCCGGTTCAACCACCCCAAACCGTCTTCGAACCGCCTCAAACTGCTGGTCTCTAACCGTTTGCATGTTTCACGAACCATGGCCCAGACCGTAGCCACGTCTATTAATCTGTTACTAGTCTGTCTTTAACTTGCGCATTAATTATTATTATTAATTAATAATAATAACCTAAAAATTTCATCTCCACATTTTCTAATTTGATATATATATATATATATATATATATATATATATATATATATATATATATATATATATATATATATATATATATATATATATATAAAATATGAACACACATTCAAAACATTGGAATTAAAATTAAATTCGGTCTAAATTATGTATATAGATACAATGATAAAACTAAGAATTAAAAATTATGTATTTAGTAATTAAAATAAAGCATGACAACTCCTAGTTCCCTAACTCTTGTGGGTGTATGTGGGGATGGGGTTTAAGAAACAATAAGAATGAACAGCAGATGATAGGCTGAAATTCAAGTTGGTAAATAAAGATAATATAAGTCATATTTACTTCTTTAAATTATTATTATTATTATTATTATTATTATTATTATTATTATTATTATTATTATTATTATTATGCTTCAGCAAATAATTTAATAGTTAAAAAAAATTAAAAAAAAAAGAAAAAGAAAAAAAGATGTTCCCAAGGAATATAAATCTAAAGGGCTCTCAAATCACTATCAATCAAAAATATATAAATCAGTCTCAAATTGTGATGTGATTATATCTTTTCAGTTATTAATTGCTAATTCATTGATTTATGCCTTAATTAGGATACATTAATCTATGAGAAAAAAATTAAAAATTTGAACTAAACATAATTAAAAAAAATAGATTTTAATATGGTAATTAGGATATAAATATATATATATATATATTGTTCATACCATAATATTACACATTTACAAAATCCTATATTACAAACCCATAATCATTATTACTATCATTAATTAAAATCATTAATGAATAATTTTAATAATATTGCTTCCTCCATTTATTTTAGTTTGCTAATCAAGCAACTTCTTGATTCTTCTCCACCACTCTCACTCCATTGGCAGATCTAAGCACATTTGCCTGTTTCAAAAAATAATAATAATTTAAGAAATAAAAAAAATCAAAAATTATTGATTTTAAAAAAAATATATATATCACAAATTATTTTAAAAAAAAGGAAAAAAAAAAAGAATGACCTGATCTTCTGTAATTTCTACAGCAAAACCATCAACAATGACCAAAGAAAGAGTCCTTCTGTAAGTACCAAAATCAAGATTACTTGCCAACAGCTCCTCATGTTTCCTACTTAGGTACATATCTAGTTCATATGCTCCTTTCTTTGTTCTAAATGTAAATAATAATTATATTATAATCAGAAAAAAAACCATAATAATAATAATAATAATAATAATAATAATAATAATAATAATAATAATAATAATAATAATAATAATAATAATAATAAAACTAACCGATCAGCTCGAAGACGTTCGTATTCAGGATCATAATTCATGAAAACAAAATATAACTCAGCTTTTGTGCTTCCCATTTCCTCCTCCTTCTTCTTCTTCTTGTTGTTCTTCTTCTTCTTCTTTAAATAATGATTATGAAATATATTTGAAAGATAATAGAAATATATATAGAAATGTGGGTCTGAGCTTCCTATTTATAAACACATATGATATAGCAGGCTACCTATTACTTGGACATATTAAAATTTAACATTTTCCCAAAAAGGATCTAGGCAGTAATTTTTTTACCCTACCCTACTCATTTTTGGAAATTTTATTTACCTTTTTTTACTGTTTTATCTTATCTTTTTTTAAAAAAAAAATCCAAAATAAATAAAATTAGTAGTAGAGTTGGCAATTGTATAAGTAAAAAAAAAAAAAGAGAAATATCAAATATTTAAATTACTGTAGTAAATTTTTGAAAAAAAAACCCTAAATTTTTCCTTAAAAAAAAACTTAAATTACTTTTTTTTAATAATTTGGTTTTGTATTCAATATAAATTGCAAGCTTAAAGTTAATAAAATATTATAAAAAAAATAAAATGTGACAATTAATCTTAATCTTGCATTTTGCGTGAAAAGGTTAAAAATAATTAACATTATCATGTTATTTTATTAATTAAAATAATCTGCAGTAGATAGAATAAATATATACAATTGAAGGTAGGAAGCAGTCATGTTCAGATTTGAAGTTTCCGACCTAGGGTTTGTGGCATTCCTTAAAATATGTTAAACCACACGCTTGTTTGTGCCAACAAGTCAACTCCATATGAGTTATATATTGACAAGGAAAAAAGATTCAACTTGGCTCAACTCGTCTCAACCTATCATTGTCAGATGCACAATGCAGATCGGATTCCGATTAATCAGATGAAAATAAAGAATCGTAGTCTAAATTTAAATTTCGAGATCCAAAACTTGTTAAATATATATTCTATGAGTACAATATTAAATTTTAACGCGGCTAAATTCTCAAAATTTGTACTCGAAGACTTTAGTTAAGTCACTGCTAAATATTATTATTCGTGCATTAGGATCATAATTATTAGGTTTTGCAGGGTATAATGTAGCAATTTGTGCGATAGTGAGAAGATGAACGTGTGAACCTCTTAATTATTTGGTTGACCAAATGAATATTAGAATAAAATATGTTGCTTTGATGCAAATGCCTATAAAGAGAACCATGCATTAGGACTTCATTAATAAAAGAAGATTTATCAATTTGCAGTCAAATGATAGATATTGATTAATTAAGAAATTATAATAATCTACTAGATAATCATTTAGTCAATTAAACAACTTTTCCCCACATGGCTACCCACTATGGGAAATATTTTAATTTTCTTTCACTATCTTATTTGTATACTATTGTATTCAAATTATAAACTAGTCGAGCTGAACTAATTATTATTTAATTTAAGTGTAAAGTTGATTTCGAACGAGAATTTTTATTGAAATTAAATCGGTATATGAGTTGATAGCTTGTTTATAACCTTAAAATAAAAGGGAAAAATTGAGAGCGAGTTATCGTCAATAGATTATGATTTAGACAACCGATGATACTTTAACGTACATTTAGTTATCGAGGTAAACATGTTTATACCAAAGTTTCTATCAACTGATTTATAATCTTATTCACCTTAATTCAGGAAATTCTTGTATACTTGTGTTTATATTTGGGTTAAGAAAAAAATTATTATATGTAAAAGGTTTATTGATTTATATAAAAAAAAAGATAAAATTAAATAAAAATGTGAATTATCTTTGAAATGTAAAATTTGCTTGGTCGGTTTGAATGGTCAGAGATACCAAATATATAAGGAATCTAGCACATTAAATATCCACGTGAGCTTGATATATACATTTGTTATGTTACTATAAGTTTCTGTATACGAGTAGACAAAAATAATGTCATGAAAAATAATTAAATACTTAATATTTTCATTAAATCAATTAATGTTCGACTAATTTCGCGATATAAATGGCCTTAAGTTCTATAATTTCTATCAAGAAAGTTACCAGTCAATAAGCTATAAGAATAAGAATTTGTATAAGAATGGACCCATTTTTGAAGAAGGGAACAAATAGTTGTGCTGCCACAAAGTGTCTTAAATCCTTACAAATGCCTTATCAGCTTATCCTTATGCTTCTTTAATGAGACATTTGCATGTGAAGTTGCTCTTCTATACCTCACCCATGACCGCCATGAGTTTCTTTCTTGCTCGTTGTCTTGTACTTACAAATAAGGATGTGTACAACCGGTTTCAGTTCTGAGTCCTATTAGGAACTAAAACTAAGATTGATCACATGGTGGGTTCTGCAAAACTCGCCCCTACCATTCGATTAATAGGATACTTGCCCCATGATCCGCCCCAATATAGATCGGATACAGTGCATGAAATATGTGATCATGGATATCTATGAGCATGGATGGGTTTTCTTTTTTCCACATACTCAGTAGATTGAAGCGGGTGCCAACGGGTCCAATAGCCAGGCTCAACCCTGAGAAAGATTGAGAACTTAACCTAAAATCAGTTTGATCATTAAGATTTCTGGTTTTGGCTCTAATTCCAGTTCCAAACAAATTAATGAAGATGATAACCAAATGTGTGAAAGAGAGGTGTAATGGAGAATTGGGGGGTGGGATGGGACAATTTGTGAAGCTAGCAAACTGAAAAGAGCTACTGAGTAATTGGAATTTTCAGAAGACAGAATTTTCTAATCTTGATTTTTTGTATGTGGAAAAAACAGAAATTACAGCAGAGAGAGAGAGAGAGAAATGGTTGTATACTGACAACCACATCACATGGTATGGAAGTCCACACGTGACATCTGCTTCCACGAACAACCCACCCACACGTGAGATTCATCAGATTTTCTCTGCAACGTTTGTTTGTCGGTGTTAGTTACTGTTTGTGTTCTTCATTAATTTTTTTTAAGATAATTACTTATTAATAATTATTAATTTAAAATTTAAATGTAAATCTGTAAAAAATAAATTAATAAGATTAATTATTTCATATATATGTAAGCAGATATATTTTGTAAGCTTTAATACAAACAAATCATAATTTATTCAACAAATACTTCTAAAATTAGTAAATTTAAGCTGCAAATTTAAGCTTTAATCCAAAAAACTCTATATACAATAATCATAATTAATTTCTTAAATCAAAATTAACATTTCCAAAATCTTTAGTATTTCTGTTATTGAAGGTCTAGCTTCGAGTGACTGGTTTACACAAGCCAAAGCTATATCCAAAACCTTCAAAGCCTGGTTTCTTTCTTTTCCCTCCAAAGAAATTTCAAAAATTTCAATTTCACCCTTTTTAATCTCTTCTTTCTTTTCCATTATGCAATGCACTAAACCTATAGCCTTGGCTCCTCCTAGCATATCCAATAATATTATTCCAAAATTGTAAATGTCACTCTTTTGACTACAAAAATTATTTCCATTTAGCAGTGGTGATGGCAACGGCAACGATGGTTGCTTCTGATCCTCCGATGTATCAAAAAAATCCTCGAATTCCGCCAAGTGAGCGAAGCCGTAGTCGGATAAGCAAGCAGCGAAGTTGGTTTTGATCATCACATTAGAGGCTTTAATGTTGCCATGTACATTCATTGGCATGTTATATTTAAATGAAGGACATTTTGTGTGAATGAAAGAAATGGCTCTTGCTATGTCTAGTGCTATTGTGAATCTTTGATTCCAATCCAAGGCAGTATGCCCTAATTCTCTTCCACCTTAATCAAACCACTAGTTAGTTAGTTAATGGCAATAAATAATAATTTCAAAATTGTTCGGAAAAAGTAGTTGTTTCAATACAATCGACTATTTCAAGAATAGCCAAAATGTTGAACAAGATCGAAAATTATTGCCGAACAAAACCTTAATTACTCAAAATTTATAAGAACACAAAAGTAAGAAATCAAACTCACCAGAAAGCAAATCAGCAAGGCTTCCCATAGGATAATAATCAGAAACAACAAATTTGATTCTCCTAGAATAAAGAAAAGCAGTAATAGGAACAAGATAATCACATTCTTGACTGATTTGAGCCAATTTTTCAACTCTTCTCCCAAATTCTCTTCTTCCAATACTAACTTTTCTAAACCTTTTAACAGCATAAATTTTTCCTTGTAATAAAACAGCTTTTTCTGTCATCCCTGACTTGCTTTCTCCCATTAAACTTACAGAAGCTCTTAAAATCTCCCTTAAACTCAACTGAAATCTATTATTATTACAAAAAATTAAAGGTAAATCATCTACAAACCCAATTAAGCAATCTTCAGAAGAATATTCAAGAATGGAACCTAACTTGCAACTAAAGTTATCTCCTTCTTTAGGGTTAAGATTCCATCTGGGTTTTACTGTAAATGCTCTTGAAAGCATTTTTCTTTCTTTCGTTTTCTTGATTGAAAAATGAATATATGACGTTAAGATTCCATCGGAGTTTTGTTTCAATTTTGTTTGGAAATAATTTAATTTAATTTTCTTGATTATATCGAACAAATATATAATTAAAGCTGGCTTTTTTTGGTTTTGCTTTTTTTTATGTTGGAATAATAGTATGACATTAACGTCCGAAGCTGGAATCTTTAATCAAATTATTTTATTTGATTGGTTAAAGAAATCTTTTTTTTTTTAAAGTTAATATTTTTTATTGGTTAATATTACTTTGGATTTACCGACTGTAATTTTTAAGGAATAAAAAAAGGAAAAATAAACTTAGATTCATTTGATTCATTCTATCATCAATCGGTCGTCTTTGATCTTTGCTTGCTTACATTTAATCATCACCGTCTGTTAGTTGGCTATATACAAAATATTGAGTGAATCTTTCAATTTTAGACACTTAAACGAAAATCCATGTGTAACTCCAAGTGGTTGAGGAGACCTCTGTCGGGTCGGGTCGGATATGGGAGGTCAGTGAAAAACCTACTTGGACCTGTGGAAAGAGCCCGCTGGTCAGTCCAAGAAATGAGCCCCCGAAAAACATAAAAGTCAACCCAACTATATTGAGCCTTTTCTGTAGTAAAAAAGAAGGGCCCAAATACCTTGAAAATCCTTTCTTCCCATTCTCCAATACATATATGAAGGCATGAAGCTACGTTCATAAGTCCTACCCATTGAAATTAAAGCCATATATTTCTTTAGGAAGACTTATTATATAAAGTATGGGAAAATATTAAGAAGTGTAATATAGCCAAGAGAAATATCAACCCGCAACTGTATAAACGGTCAACGACACACGTGTTTTGTTTGACGACGTTGTACCATTCCACGCGCTTCTTCTTTATAGGAATCGTTTACAATACCGTCCTATATAACTATGTAAATTGTTTGAAATCCAATCGGGATGAAGTGAACCGGTTTTATTTATTTATTTTTGTCGAATTCCTAATTCAATTTTTACTCTAATGGTGAAAAGACACCTAACCCAATAATAATAATAATTTAATCAAGGCTAAAAAAGACCAAATCACAATACTCCACGTAGTCGGTACCCAGTCCAGCCCGCTACCTCTTTTTTACTCTTCTTCTTCCACCTCTCACATCTCAAATCTCTCTCCTACATAATCCTTCCCCACGCAGAACTATTCTTTCTCCTTTTCAATTTCTTCCAGTTCACAATGGCCAAACAATTCGCTCCCACCGTTGCCGCCATCGCTCTATTCTTCTTACTGACCTTCGCTTACGCTCGTGTGCCGACAGTTCTGCCGGCGGCGAATGATGTTTTTAGAACAGACTTGACGGAGTCTGATCCTCAGGCCGCAGCCGATATCGTTCTTCCGAGCGAGAAACCTAAGACTGAACCGGAACAAAATCAAGTCGCCGCCGTTGAGTCGGTGGATCTAACCAATGAGAAAATCGGAACTGAATCGGCGATGCCAATCACGGTTGTGACTTTCCATCCAATCAACCGACGCCCGTTTATGCCGTTTCGTCGTAGCCATAGATGCCACGGCCACCACCGCCACAACTTTAAGCCATGGGACGGTCAACGGTTTGATAATGATGGTCCACGGGAAATATCTCTCGGCAAGGACATGATTCTTTCTGGTTCTGGAAGTAAGTATCCCGGTTATCAACCGCTATCTCGCGACGGATCGCATCCAGTCCCGCTGAGCTGGATCAAATTTAACCACGGCGGACAGAGGTGGTCATTCATCAAAGACGACTCCAGGAAGGAAAGGAATTTTGACAGGCCTCACCACCACCACCACCATCACCACGAGGATGATGAATCAGAGGAAAGAGATCATCATGATCACCATGATGGTGGGATTATGAAGACAATCCGCAAGTTCTTGAAGCACTTTTAATTTAAATTAATACAGATAAGAAATGCTTTGCTTATGGATCTATTTAATTTATGGGTTTTTAATTCTGCTTTGAACTTATTATATATATTATAGTATCTTGGATTGTTGTTTTTTATTTGTAAATAAGTTGCATCGATGTTGAGATGTGTAAAATTTTCTACCACATATGTAGGATCATAGGCTTGTATGCTAGTACTTAATGTAAGGTTTGATACACACTAATCGCGATTAAGTTGTATGATTTTCTGTGTGTTACAAAGAAATCTATAATGTAATAGCGATTACAATTTATCCTTGTTTTTGTTTTATATATGTTGCTGTCTTCTGATACTTGATAGATATTGAAATAGATAGCTATTATTACATATATTATACTCATGCAAGTTTCTTCCATTTTGCCTCTTCTTTTTTCATTAAATAATGCTCAATTTGACATAATAAATCGGATTATATCTATATGCAAGGTTTTTGCAAGTTGTATAGAATAGATGATAAATAAATAAATAGTATTTATTTCACATTGAAAAAATAAAAATTCATGATTTCTGCTTATTACCCAAAAAAACAGAATGATACAGAATAACACTACTTCAAAAGTGATCAGAACATGAACTAATCTGATTTGTGGAAGTAAGTTCAGAACAAGGCCATGGACTTACCTCAAGAGCAGCTCCACTTACATCAGAGCACTTCCACGGAGGAGATTTTGGCCCTGGCGGGCGATGAAGATTGATGTTAGATAGACAAATACCGGTAAAAGGCGAGTCTTTCAAGCCTTTTATCAAACCCGGTTGAAGAACCTTCTCCCCCCAAATACCTTTAAAGTGTATGCCTTTAACGACTGGGAGAGCATTTGGGTTGTAATTTTCATCTGGATGATCCCCAACATCGCCTGCAATCTTTATTCCCGTTCGGACATTTTCCATATAGGTATCAGAAACAGTAATGTTTCTAATGAATCCGCCCCTACCTATGTTTGTTTTCACATGTATGCCAACTCCCATATCGAAGAGGTTTATGTTTTCAGCAAAGACATTCTCCACTCCACCAGAGGTTTCACTTCCAATTGCAATTCCAGAAAATGGAGATGATCCTGTAATTCGTCGGATAGTGATGCCAGAACTCGGGCGACCATAAGATATACCATACTCATCCCACCCACTTTTGACAGATACGAGATCATCTCCAGTAGAAATGAATGAATCCTCTATGCAGACATTGGAGCATGAATCTACATTCATGAATTATAGTAAAAAAAATCAACTTTTCTTTTCCCAAATCATGCTGCATATGTGAAAAATTTGAAGCACATACCTGGATCAATTCCATCGGTATTGGGCGAATCATGTGGGGCCAAGATGGTAACGTATCGGATAACAACATTGCTGTCATCAATTTACATTTGTATTAGATGATGAAATTATGTGTACCTCAAATTCTTATACAAGCTGCACAGGCTAGTAATAGCAAAGCTTGGACAAACATGGAAAGAGAAACAACTTAGAGCAAAGTCCATGAATTTACTAGATATCCCTATCATTTTCCAATTATCTAGTGTTCATTTGACAGAAACCTAGTATAAAAGCATATGTTTGAAGTATTACCTGGAATAAACAGGATGAATATTCCAAAAGGGAGAGTTTTTGAAGATCACATTGGATATGCTAATGCTTCTGGAATTTATAAATTCAACAAGATTAGGTCTTGTATATTGCAGAGTTCTCTGCCTCCACATGTTCCACCAAACATCTCCTTGTCCGTCAATAGTCCCGTTTTCGCCTGTAAAAAAGATTTTGTCATCATCATAATGGAGTACAACTGTCATCCCGTAGAATGCTAGAAAGTGATTTGAAATCAGATCTCTAAACTTAAATATTTTACTTTTAGTCTATCTATGAGCATATCAGCAATAAAAATCAGATGATTGAACTCCATTAAATTGGTTAAATCTAAAAAATCACAACATCAGATCTCTAACTTCACACATCCGAAAATTACTCCAATAGAAAAGTATCATTGGAATGTATACAATAGTCGAAACGCACCTGTGATTACCACATCACGAAGTCCATCTCCATGAATAAAGCTTATATACCTTCCACCAAGGCGCTCCCTCCCTCTTCCATAAGATGGCAAAGGAGAAATCAAAGGCCAATTCGATGTATCCTGAAGCATTAAGGAAGATGAGAACACTGAACTAATTAAAGGAGAGCTAGAAGTTAAAAGCAGCACATGGCAGTTTAAAGACTGTGCACTGTGCACATTCCTATTGAAACATCATTATGCAGAACTACAATTACACAACACGACATGACAAAGTGTTGGTGTTTAACCGAACTCAGGAAGCACTATAGCGGCACATATCTCGTGAGAGCAAGATGCTAGCCTAGATAGAATATCTAACCTGGACAAGAGAAAAGAGAGAACAAAATTAAGAAAGGCCAAGTCCTCTTCCTACCTCTCACACTTTTCTAAGTCCTCTCTCAAAACTATCAGAACCTGTCAAACATACTCCTCACAATACATTTTCATTTTCTCATCCAGATCACTTGCTAAGGCGGATTTTTCAATCCTCATTGATATTCGTTCTCTCAACATCACCATAGGCACAAAAAACAAACTAACAAGCTATAGTAAAAATAACCCAATGAAAGATTCAAGACCAATGCTTCATTATAATATCAAATCATTGGATCTTTCAGACCGGTTATCAAATGATGTCTTTGGACCGGTTATCAAATAATGTCTTTGGACGGTCAAGACTACTGAACTCATAGTGATAAGTGATCAAATTACATATCTTAAAAAAAAAAGAAGTGATCAAATTACAGATTAATATATGATGATGGCATCAAGCAAAACAATGTTAAAGAACTAAAGAACTTCTAACTTTGAATGGATCATTTCTTAGCACAATCCTTCTACTAACCAAGATGGGTTCCACAACTCATTTATATATGTGTATCCATAATCTCTGGACCAAGTTTAATAGTAATGATATCTAAACATAGACATTTCACATCACCAGTAGCATATACTATTCATTTAAGGATTAAAATTAGACAATAAAATCCTATCCACATCCACTTTAGGGTAGTGGACATCTTAATATTCTATTAGATTAGAAACTTTTTTTAAAGAAAAGATAACAACATGACATGAAATGCCAGCGAAATGATTGTCGGACATCCAACTATCTTTACCAGTAGTTGTTAAAATATATAAATGTCATACACATGCAGCTATTCAACGTAAACCCCACCATCTACTTTCATTTTCTTTCCTCCATAGCCTGGACCCACTTCAGTTCTTGCAGATCTCTTCCATTAGATTATATTTCAGCTTAAGCTAACATACTAATATAGTAAAATGATCTAAGAAAACAAAACAAAAAATGATTTACATTTGGGATTATCTGGGATTGGATTGTTCAGCGCATCTTGCACAAAATCAATTGGCTCCTAAACTGTAATCTAGCTAACACCCATTTGGGGATTCACTCACCGACATCTCATAATCTTAATAATCATTTTCATGAATTACATCAAAATCAAAGATTAATGAAGAAATTAATTGAAAATGTAAGTAGGATTGACAGTTGATAGTTACCCGAGTAGCTTTAATTAGAGCTCCTCTAGCCAAGTAAAGAGTCATATGGCTAGTTAGATTAAAGCTCTCCGTTAAAAACACTCCAGGCGGAATGTACAGCAACGTGCCACCTCTTCTTCTCAGATGCTGAATCCGGTATATAGCCGCTCTAAACGCCTTAGTATTCACCGTCGTACCGTCACCGACACCGCCGAAATCGGTAATCGATATCTTATCATTCCTGTACCTCGCCGGTACAATCCCGGAACAAGTAACCACTCTGGCCACCGCAAAAGAGCTAGAAAGGAGGAAGAAAATGGAAAAGCAGAGGAAAACAGAGAACAAGGAGGAAGGCATTTTGGTAAATATTGTACAGTTATGATGGCAAATTGAATTTCAGTACAGAGTAAAAAAAATGATGTATGAGGTTAAAGTTGCAGAAAAGAATCTGTAATATCTATAATGACAAAGAGAAAGAAAGGAAAAAGTGCTTGGGGAAGAGATTCAGAAAATAGTTTTAAAAAAAAACAAAAGAGAAGTATCATGTAATTAATTATAGATCTGGAAATGGAACAAGCAGAAGAGAACGAAAGAGTGTTTCAATGGCGGATTTTAATATGCAAAAAAACAGATTAGAGAGAATAGAAGATTCGAGTAGTCGAAGAAGACGCCATGGAAGTTCAGCTGGTGAAGGTGGGAGAGAGAAAGAGAAATAAAGAAAGCAGAAGAAGAAAACGGTAAGCTAGTTCAGATTGCATTCATTATTTTATTTGCAGTTTTTTTTAACAGACATTCATTTATTTTTAGATTTAGATTAGATTTACTTTCTGGTTATTAAAAAATAAATAAATATTGAGATTTACTCTTACATTAGATTCATTAAAATGAGAAATCTGCTAAATTATGTTGGAATTAAAATGGTTTATAGTTTAATAAATTTTAAAACGGGTCTAAAGCCATTTCGCACATATTTTGTGCTAAATTAAAGATATTAGCAAAATAAGACCTATTTTATAAAAAAACTCAAATCTGTCCCTATTACAATTTGACAATGTCTAAACGGCGTGAAGTCCACATTATTCCACAGTTTCAAAACGCACCAGACCGAGAAACCCTCCTTCTATAACTCCTGCAAAATCGATTCTAACACCGAAAATCACTTCTGATCTTCCACTTTGTACAAATCATTCTGGTTTTAATTAGGATTTTGATTTGTAAGAAAACTCTCTGTTTTCATCACATTTGAAGCTATTAATTTAATTTTTAGTGATGATTTCTTATGCTTTTTATTAATCAAATTAATTAAATATCTAAAAATATCTAAAAAGTAAAAGCAATTTTAAAATGTTGAAAATGAAATTCTTTTAAAAAATTTCAGAATATATATACAATATATATAGTAGTATATATAATTCATATATAATGACATATATATCAACATATGAAGTATACATGTAAGTATATATATTTCATATATATTGTTATGTATACCATATATGAACTATATATAACAGTATATATAATTCATATATATTGATATACATATTATGAATGTAATATATATAACTCATATATACTATTACATATGCCAACATATGAAGTATACATGATAGCATATACAATTCATGTATACTGTTACATCTACCATATATGAACTATTTATGACACTGTATGATCTACATGCAAAAATATATATAAGGTATATATCACAATATATACTTGTATATATTATTTTCTCTTCATTGTAGATATTCAATGGATTTTGAGAGTTGAGTGGCGAAAATTACTATTTTATTTTTAAGGGAAATATATATACTATATGCCATCATTTCTAAAAAAAATAATTAAATACTTCCTCCTTTATGTAATATAAAAAGTTTTTTATTATGGTGTGTTTTATAATATAAAGAAGTTTTCATATTTGTATATCTTTCTAAGATTAACTATTATAAATAAATAATAATAATGTGACTTTTGAGTATTTTAAAATGAAAATATTATAGTTAATTTAATGAAAAAATTAATTATAAAAGAGAAAAATCTTAATAGGTAAATGGGTAATGAGAGATTGTATTATATTATGGAATAGAGTTTATTATAGACTAGGGTGCAAAATTAAAATAGAAGAAAACTAGTGGGCAACCTGTTGATAATTATAAGAAAGAGTAGGTAGTATTTGTGTTTACGGGTGGTTGGTAGATGGGTAGCAATGGCTTCATTTTAGTTACTTTCCTTCCATGGGCCAGACAAAGTTGTTGGGCTAGGCTTTTTTGAAAGAAAGCAAGAGACTTATCTTTGGGTAATTAATAGTATAAGAATTGTTGTCTCATTCTCTATCTCTTGGTCTCTGATATTCTACTTCTGGGGTTTCATCTTTATCCTAGAGAACCTTTATAGCAAAAATAACTATCAGTACATATGCTCCAATCTTTGAAATAAGTATAAAACAAATAGAAAAAAGGGACAAATTAGGTACAAAATTAAGGTATAAAACAAATCCATGATGTGGAACAAATTATACATAACCAGTGCGAGGAGTCCATTTTCTAAACAATACAAGATACGTGAAACCAAAAATACAATGAAAGACAGCAAAAGAATGCAACTCTTAAGCTTGCCATACAAAATTTTAGAAAAGATTGCAGAAGCCTATACAACCAGCAATCAACAATAGAAAAAATACTCAAAACAACTCTTAACCAATAAACACACCATTGAATCATCACAGCAATTCACAGAACAAATAAAAAAATGTATAAAACAGGTTCAATAGCTCAATTATCACAAATACAAAAAGGTACAAAACAAGTTCAACAATATAAAAAATACTCACAACAACTCTGATGCTTCTTGATTGCAGAAAAATATTATAGTCAATATAATGTTTTATAAAATACTAACCGTTTAAAATTTAATAAATAGTTAGTTAAGCAATTAAAGCTAATCAAATTAGTATGTACTGCTCAGACAACTAAATCATATCAAGACTCAAAACCATTAAAAAAAAAAAAAAACTGGAGCCAAGCACTTCGACGTACCACCAAAACCTTAACTTCCTTTCACTCGCCAATCTTGCTATCTTATTCTTGCTCTTTTTTTTAACCAACCTTATTCTTGCTCCTTTCAAGCATATTGTTGTACAACAAAAGACTACTTACGGAACTGTCACAAAATTTCATTGATAAATAAAAACATGTAAAAGAAATATATCTATAAAACTAATGAGATTTATGAATTCCAAGAGGAGCATTGAAGTATATTTTCTTGTAAGAGAGTAGATGCAACCTTCATCATTGGATAGCAAATTAAAAAGAAAATGCATTCTCAAAATTAAAGATCATATAATAATATAATAATACTAAAGTGCAAGTTATTACATTACATAAAGATGAGGGAGTTCAATTCAATTAGCATTTAATGACTAAGAGTAATTCACATGGTGAGGTGATAGCTGTAATAAGATGGCATGTGAGCTTGATAGTGAATGTATTGTCATCACTAGAGCCCCAACATAATCTTTTTAACATATTAAAAGCTGATTACAGAGACTGAAAACTTTGATCTCTGCTTTAAAAGAGAATCACAAGCTACTCATGAACCTACCATTATTACCATATCTTGCCATAAACATAATAACAAAAAAAAGGAAAAAGTTTGAGGGTTCAATTAGAACTATATTCTAACAAAAGGAAATAAATCAAATTACATTAATAAACCGTCCAATATAAGCTTTTAGGTAATCTGTAGGATATTCAAATAAGTCTCATGTCTTTAACATTCAACCTGAATCATAAAATCCTTTTGGAATCACTTATAGCTTCTATTTTGCGCACACAAGTTTGCTCACCGGTCTAAAATCAAATGATCCGAAACCAAATGGATGTGATATATTTAGGTCAATTTCAACTATTTAGTTTAATTTCATTGATTTTCCTATGTTAGAAACTACATTCTAATAGAACTCCATATCAATGCTTGAACCAAAATCCCAGCCTACCAAAGTACCTCCCCTTCGAAAGAACAGGAATTTTTTTCAATTAACTAGGATGAGGAAAATGGAAGAAACTACCAAAGTTTCAAAGCTCACCACCCTACTAAAAGTACAGCAATGCTTCTGCCCACCCTTGACTTTTGGAATGAAGCATTAAGCAGCCAAATTTCAGTAGCCTAATCTTATTCTGGCACAAGCTATGTTAGGATGACAACATAAAATTTAGAGGGAATCGCACCACGCAGAAGAGGGTTTTCATTATATCTTATGTTCAAGCCTGATAATTCTAACCTAGCATGATGAAAGCCAAACACCACCGAGAAAGTCAGCACTACGGTCATTACCAAATAGAAAGTCAGCATAAGCAATGACACGAAGCACAAGATAGGGATCTTAATGTGCTCGTATGCCCACATCCTATATCAAATAGAAATATGGCAACAAATATATTTCAATTAAATGACCAAGGACTATGCAAAGAAGCAAGCATTACATAGCTGAAAGTAAAAAATAAACCGAACCAATTCTCCCGTGCAAACATATTTACAATCAGAGTTCAGTACACACGCCATTATTGGGACATAGAAAAAACACAAGGAAGAAAATCTAATTTGTTGTTTCGTGGAAACGTGTGACCATGGATGAACTTGACTTTCAGCTACCATATAGACAAGATATCCAAATAGTGGAAAGAGAAAGAGAAATAGTATAAAGAAAAGAAAACTTGACTTTGCCTCCAGGATGTGAAAATCTGCATCAGCTTCTGATAACATAAACCTAACATTTTTGCAAGTACGTGAATAGAACAACTGGCACTTGAGCTTACCCCACAAACTTCAGATTCTCTCAATGGGCTCAGTTCGGTCTTGTACAGCCAAACGCTCTGATACATTGGCTAGAGATGTCAGGTTGCATTTTATCAGGGCCTCAACAAAGTAACATGTTTCATCCTTAGTGTTACCATCCGGCACATCAACCACAAATGACTCGATGACCAATGTCCCTGGTCTCCCGTCAATAACCTCAGGATGGACAGTAATGATAGATGAGTAGTTCTGCAAATTTCAAAACATCAAAGAGAAGTTTAAGAATTGACAGAAGAGACACAATGGATCCATTGATGAACTCACAAACAAAGCTCATCAACTGATGAAAGCGACCAGCAAACAGAAATGATGAATGTGCTGCATATCACATACAGATCCAATAAGCATCCTAACATGCAAACTTCAAGAATGAAAATGCGGAATACTGCAGGAATATAGCCAACTACCAAGACATTTCAGATTTTCAACTGAAAGTAGAAACATGTAACAAAATATACTTCTTTCCAGTTAGTGTCTCCTGAGAATACCATCTGAATTTGATGAAGTAAAACTACCACACACTAACAAATCACATATATGGATTATGAAACAAAATGAAATTCTAAAAAATAAAAATAATATACTAATTCTCAATCTGTTTCTTCATGTTAAAATCTTATCACATCAATTTGCAATCCTATCACATTCATTAAGAATTTGAGTTTCTATTGTGCTAATTTCAACAATTTAAGACCTTCAATCAAACACGCACGAATTATAATCAAACTTTTTGTACCTTAAGCCGATGATCTCCTCCAACAATAGTCATCCTAAATATATGTTCTTCATCATCCAACAGCTCCAATCTTTCAGTACTAGTAGTAGCTGGAAGTCCAGACTTAACATTCACCTCCCTAACACTACCAATCTGAAGGTCTCCTTGTACAATGCACCTACTAACAAAAGGCTTATACCTCTGCGGCTGATCAAATCTCCTAACCAGAGACCATACCTAATTTGTTCAAATCAACAACAATAAGCATTCTATCACACAAAAAAACACCCTATCCAAACAAAGTATGAAGCTAAAATCCAGACAAATTCCATCAACCAATTAAATGAAAAAACAGTTTTAGATCTAAAATTAATAAATAAACCTAAATAGAAATTCAGCTTAAAAATCAGGAAAACCCGAAGACTTACGAGATGAACTGGAGCTTTGATGTGTTTAACTAAGGAAGAGCTACACTGATTATTTTTAACTTCATGTTTATGGTGGCGTCTGATGTAGTCATCTTCCATCTTGCTAAACGCATTGTCGTTGGCGGTCATGTAATCACTGGTCACCATACCAGTTAACTCTTGTTGGCGGTCATGTAATCACTAGTCACTAAACCAGTTAACTCGTAGGTCAAAAGTCGCCGGAGAAATAGGAGATTTCAGTTAACGGCTGAATCGGAAGACGAAAGCGTAGGAGGAAGGAGGAGGAGGTCGTGTCAACAGAAGCGTCCAAAATTCACCGCCACCACCACTGGCAGCTCCACCAATAGGGATAGGGAAAGGTCCAGAGCTTCCCATCTTATCATTTTCTTCAATTAAAAATGATTTAAAAATTCGTAAGAAATGGCAACTTGCAACAAAAAATTTAATTTATTTTATTTTTTAAATCTTAATTTATCCGTACTTTCTAGGGGGTTAGTCTCTGGTCCTGATGGAGATTTTTAATTCAGAAGCAAGATGGAGTTGGAGTGGAAATATAAATTTTCTGATTCCCATTTTTTTATTTTACCAGTCAGAATGAAACGTTGTCGTTTAATTCCGTGGATCGTTGAATATGGGCTAAGCATTTGCAAGAACTGAAAGCCCATTAACTGATTTTAATGGGCTAGTTGCTTTTAGGTAAGCCCCATAAATTGAGAAAAGGTCACATAGTTCAAGGTATGAAATTTGTGCCATTGGTTTTTTTTTTTCTTCCAGTTGTAAAGTCCTTGCTTCATAGGAATTGAGTTATGAGATGATTTAGGAGGTTTTCAGTTGACTCTTCATCATAAATAAATAATAACACTTAGAAAATGAATGAAAAAAGTTTTTTATTTTTTAAATAATAAAATATTTTGCATTCTCTCTTAATAGCCAAAATAATGTTAGGTTTTAGAGTTCGACCCTTCTCATCCTATTTATAATATTTTAGTAGTTTCAACATGAAACATCAACATAAATAAATAAAAAATTAAATAAAAAATTGTATAACAAACTGATATCTGCAATAGTTAGTTGAATGGTATAAACTCTGCTCATCACCCTCCTTCATAACTAGAATAATAATAGTTCATAATTATTTCATCACCATAACCAATAAAAATTGGTTCTAACCCTTTTTTTTATAATATCTACTATTCAAATCAATTGAGCATAAAGATGGCTTAAAAGAAAAAGAAAAGAGGTAGCAAGAAATTGCATCCATTGCCTTGTCAACAATGAAGAAGCCTAATCTAAGCAGTAGCATTTATATATATGTCTTTTTTATCTTATAATTATATGTGGTTAGAAAAATGTATGGACCACTTTGTTTTTATTCACAAAATTTTCTTCCAATCTCATTTATGAAAGTATGGAGGAAATAAAAGAGATAAGTGCATGTGGCTCTCAGCTGCAGAGTTTCACATTCATTGCTATGTCAATCTATTCAAACTTCAAACCAATTCTATGTATTTTTCATTTCACTCCTACTTTGACTCATACTTATCTCCTTCTTGTTTCTTTGAAATTCTCATCCCATATATGGGTAAAATCCATAAATCACATACAACCAAATGTATGTATGTAGATTCAAATTTAAATTTCGAACCCTAAACCCATGTGACCGACACTTGCACATGGGTTAGTTGATCCTAAGAGACGGGGAAGCCCGTCCGATAGCGCGTTCTCGCGCGAGCTTCAAAAGGGAATCAGGTTAAAATTCCCGAACCGGGACGTGGCGGTTGACGGCAACGTTAGAGAGTCCGGAGACGTCGGCAGGGTCTTGAGAAGAGTTATCTTTTCTGTAAATTTCGGGCAACCCATTAAAGATAAAAGTGGTTAATTCTCTCTATCGACACGTATTAGGTTCATCTTTAGACCCAATAATAAAAGAAAAAGAAACAAAAGATTTTTCTTTGATCTTCTTGGAACAAGATTGATCCTTATGGGACCCAAAACATGTAAATAAGGACATGCAAACACATGAACAAACAAGAACACAAACATTCATTTATTATTGGCACTAAATGGACAAGCAATTAAACAAGAAGGCTAAGGATAAAAAAGGTAAAAAAATATTAATTACCCCAAAAGATAGAAACTACTAACTCAAGATCATAAATTCTTGAATGCCTTCATACAAAAATAAAGGCCAAGAACTAAAATTGAAACAAACCCTCTAAAATCCCTAACCAAAACAGGAAATAAAGTACAACTAGGTCATCCTAGTGAAACTATAATTTACACTTATTAGAACGTATATATTTCTCGTAACATTTGATAAGTTGTAATGCAATGTAACAACGATTTTCAACATAATCATTATTACATTATATTCTGGCTTAATAGACTTTCCCTGTAACCCTTTTCTTATAATAGATACTAAATGAAGGAAAAGGTGGACTAATTAACAAGAACCTCCCAAATCAAGTCAGGATCAAAAGAAGGCAATCTTGCAAGAGAGCAACCTTCAAACTCCGTATCTTCTTCTGGTAAAAAAACAGGGTATTCTGTACAAACAGAGGAAGCAGAATTCTCACACTTCAAAAACCCATCATCAGAAACAGTTGGGGAAACCAATTCACCATACCAATCATTGCTGAAAATCAAATCCGGCGAAACGGACGAAGAAGAAGAAGGAGATGATGAATTGGAAATGGAAACCGAAATGGAATTGGAGTTAGAATCCAATTTCACAGCTTTAACACCTTCTTGACTTGTACTTGTTTCAGCATTATAGTTTTTCTTTGCTGCTGAACTCTTTTTAGCTCTTTCCCTTTTCACCTTTTGACAAATAGCTTGAATTTTGGAATCTACAGAACTTTTCAATGCATTTAATCTATTACAATCTGTGAATCCTAATTTCATAGGATCTTTTAAATTTGGGAAATTTAATCTTGCATATTCACCTCTGAGCTTATAAGCTGCACGGTCATAAGCATAGGCTGCAGCTTCTGCTGTATCATAAGTACCTAACCAAACTCTCATTCTATTCTGAGGAAGTCTAATTTCAGCTACCCATTTCCCCCAATGTCTCTGTCTAACTCCCCTGTACAATTTCTTCTTGCTCGCCGGCGGCGGCAAATTGGTTGTTCGGAAAGAATCTTGAACTGGGTTTGTTAGGAAATTTTGGGAAAATGATGGGTTAGTAGAGATTGGTCGGTTTTCTTGGCAAAATTTTTGTAAAAGATCTCTTTGCCGGAGATAGACTGAAGAACCTAAAGGCTCAAAAACAGGGCTAGAATTGGCTGTTGAGGTGGTGGTGGTGGCGGTGGAGGTGGTGGTTGTTGCAAGAGAACAATGAGAGAAAATAGAATCTATAGTGTTACTTCCACCTGATAATATGATTTGTGATAAAGATGATCCTATATTTTCACCATTGATGAATCCAAAAGAATAGCTACAATTTTCTTGTTGTCTATCCATGGTCATGGAAAATAAATTTTTTTCTCGGGAAACAGAGGAAAGTGAAAAAAGAAAATGAAATGAAGGAAACAGGGAACTAAAAACTCTTCCTTTTTCCTGAAAGAATCAAAAACAGGAAGATTTGGAGGAATTAAGAGAATTTAATGGGTATGAAGAACAAAGCTGGAAACTGGGAAGCTGAAAAGCAGAGTAGCTATGGAGAATTGAAAGCATTAGATTTTCTTTAACTTTTCTGGGGTAGAAGAGAGTTTGAAAAAGGAAAGTTTTTAAGCACTGTACAGAGATTTATGCTTACGTTTGAGTACAAAGATGATATATTTATAGCCGCAGAGTAAAGAAGGTGTCCTCTTCAATTATTTTAGCTTTTAAGCTTCAATAGCTTTTGACACATACCCAGTTTGCTGAAAGATTTGATTCTGTTATGACTAAACTGCCCTCTTATGCCAAATTTTTATTATTATAAAAATATTACTATATGTCAAAGTGTTAATTATTATTATTATTAATTATTATTACTATATGTAATTCAAATAGTTTTTTATAAGTAATTTTAATATTTAGTAAATTTAAAAGTGAATATCGGAAATTACTTTGTATTATGAATGATTAGAACTATAGTTGAGAATGGAGCGGATTTTTACAATCTATTTTCGTTCTACTCACATATATCTTATTTCGTTCTTTTGAATTTTTCGGATCGAGATTTATTAACATAATTTTTATTATATAATAACAATTTTATAAGAGAATTTGAAGAATTTATGTATTTTTAATTTTTCTTTTTAATAAACATATTTTTTCATTTTTTTTAAAATAAACGTATTTTTTATATTTAAATTAATATAAATTGATATTTTTAACATATCATAGCAGAAATATCTTTTAAGTTATGCATCAAACTATAAAATTAATACAAAATTAAATAAACACATCTAATAAAAAATTAGAATTTGAAACATATATTGAATTAATAGTTATTTCTTTAATGCATAGGTTGCTAAATATATATTTATATTAGTAGGGATAAAATTTTATAATTAATAATAAACAACAATTTAAGATATTATAATTCTCTAAAAAAAAAAACAGTATTAGTATAACTAAAAAACTAATTATTTTTTATAGAAGGGTAGAAGAGTCATTATAAAAAATTGCCCAAATCATGTGGAAAGCTTACCCTGAAGTAGAAATAGAGGTGGAAATGAAAAATTTTAACACCGTGTGGTTCCCACAAAAGTCATTACTTACTAGTAATTGCTAAAAAGCTACTTTTTCTATTAATTATACAGAGTCAGAGCTTTTTTTAAAGTCCACAGAATCATTTATGTCTGTCTCTGCCACGCGTCTTTCTTTTTTTTATTTTCTCTCCAAATAATATATCATCTCTTGTTTAAGATATTTTGGCTTTTTTATTCCATGATCATAACATTATCTTTCCGCATGTGAATGACTCGAATCGGACCGAGTTAATTACGACTAAAAAAAAATTAAAAATTAAAATAATTAACATATAATTATTATTATAATCTATGGATAATGTAAATAAAATGATAATAATAAACTTATTATTAAATGAGAATATCTTTTTTCCATTAATAATAATAAACTTATTATTAAATGCTTATAATAAAACAGAAATAATAAGCCATTCTTCAATAATTAAATAAATAATAAAAACAAAAATAACATGGACCCAACCATAGCTAGGGAGGAAGACTTTGCTATAGTAAATAGTAGTATGATATTTACAAGACCACGACAGCCATGTGAATTGTTTTGGTTAGTGTCTTCTTAACTTTAATTTAATGTGAAAATAAAATGTTTCCATAATAGTAATTTTTTTATATTTTTATTGATCTAAATTAATTATAATTTCTTACAATATTCATAAAATATAGAATTTAATTTTATATTTCAATATGGGTTTTCCGTAAAATCGTAATTGTCAGTTAGATACTAACAATGATAAACGCAAGATCGAAAGCTGGAAAAAATTATAATATATAACTTTTTTTCATATTTTAAAAATAAAAAATAAAAATTATGAAAATAATAAATTTCCATTGACTTCATTAGCAATAAAATAATGTTATGTATAGACATATAAAGAAGAATAGATATAAACACATTGAAAAAATTATTTTTTCAAACACTACAACTATTTTTGTTAATATAATTAAAATTGGTGTCCAAATATTCAACTTATTAAATGATTTTTTTTATTTTCTAAAACATTCATAAATAATATATTTATAAAATATTAGAGGAAAAATAGATCTCATTTTATTTTTTATACAAAAGAAACTGTTAGAATCTAATATTACCAATCAATTCTTGAAAATTAATTAATTAAAAATTAATAAATCAAGAAGACAACTTTTTGTAAGAATAAGATTATAAGAGGCCAAAAATGACTAAAACAAGCCATTTTGGAATTTTTGAAGACCAAATAAGAAATATGTAGTCATTTTAACCCCAAAGATGAAAGCAACTTTTCAATCCAAAATGGGAACCAAGTAGGTATGGAGCATTAAATACATAAAGGTAGGATTGAAATTGTAAAATGATTTTATATATATATATATAATTAAAAAAGAAAATATTTTCTACCCAATAATATTACATATGCATGTGAACAAACCTAACTCTCATAACAATCTATCTCTTCAAAATCTTTACATTTTTATGATATATCACTTTCTATAATTTTCACTTTTTTTTCTTTTTTGCTCTTTTTTTCTCTCATACTTTGACCTCTAATTTATGCAATTAGAGTATTTAGACTCAATTTGAGGTGTGAATTGGAAATATTGTGTCAAAATTTGATGGTGGTGTTCATAATTTTGGTCAAACTGATTTCAAACTTTTTTAATTTCATTTTAATATAAAAAATTATAAAAATAAATCACTCTATCATTTTCGATTTTATATGATTAATTCATTTTTGCATATTATTCAATATAACATTATAGAGATAAATATTAAATATGTGAAAATAATTGAATTAAAATTTTCCTAAAATTATGAAAAAGTGAAAAAAAAAATAATTGAATTATTAGTTGGCAATTATTGGTGGTATAAAAAAACAATGGAGGAGTAAAAATTTTCAGACAACGTGAACCAAATCTAACGTGTAAAATTGCAACTAAAACTTTTCAGATTGACTAGCAAAAAGGTATATTTTGTCTGTATACGGACTTGGTCACAAAAAAACACCGACTGTCCAGAGTGGTCCTATCTCCTGAGCCAAACACGTCGTTAACATACGGTCCACGTGTCGCTTTCTTATTCCGGATAAAGATAATTTCAACCTTATTTCCCAAATTCTCGTGATTTATCTCCGTTTAAAGTTACATTTTCTCGTCCACCACGTAACTTAAAAAGATGACTCCTTAGCTGGTGCTGACCCCTGATGTTGTGGTGATGTCATGTGGTGTTAGGATGAAATTGAATGGGCTATACTGGTAGCCCAGTACATGGTTTATATGGGCCTAGTCCATTTAATGGTCGGCAGGTGACATAGAGGTGTGAAATAATTGCAATTGAACCGGATTGAAAAATTTTGGTTTGGTTGAATTGAAAATATTAGATTGATACGATTTGGTCATCATCGGTTGCTTTTTTTTTTTTAAAGAAACAAATTGAATCAAACTCAACTGCTTAGGTTTATTAACCAAATCGAAATTTTATTATTTTGTAAATTAACAGAATCTAGTATTGATCGATTTGATTCTACGAATTGGCTGAACTTAATACGTACGAGGTGAAATTAAATTACATAGCGAACAAGTTTTGTAGTTTGATTGGAGGAAGTATGTGCCCTTTCTAGAATTGCTTTTTAGTGATTAAGATCCATTGCAAGTCCTTTAAATATGTGTCTTCAATCAAAAAGGTAAGAGATAGGGCCAAAGGGGGGAATGAATGGTAAATGATCCACAAATCGCTTTCCAAAAGAAAGGTACCTTACAATTGAAAAAGACGTATACTCATCATTATAACTTTTTTTTAAAAAAAAAAATAATTATTTTGAGTATATTTCAATTAAATTGAAGTTTATGAAAATTGGTAAAAATTCTCTTCATCACAATCATACCATATGAAGACAATATTGCAACTTTTCAATTAAATAAAGAAGATTACAAAAGCAATTAAAACCAAATTTTATCTTTATCTTTTGTATTTATACATTCACAAGTGGATATATATATATTAAAATTAAAATTAAAATTAAAGGTCACATAAAAGTCAAAATTGGGTCCACCCCAACTCCTAACAAGTTTACAACCATTAGATTAGACTTATTTTGTGTGTATGAATCCACCGTCAATTTGACTTCTTTAGAAGATGATTGGGTTTATGTTTTCAACATTGATGAGACTCGTTTCTGCAACAAAATAAATAATTTAATATAATAATAATAATAATAATAATAATAATAATAATAATAATAATAATAATAATAATAATTTAGTATAATTAATTATTATTATCTTAAATGGTCCCTCATAGCTTCTTATATTGGACTTCTTAGGTACTGGTATTATTTTCTCTGCTGGGTACGGCATTTGGACCTACATTTCTTGGTCTTTTTGTCTTCTATATATAATGAAAGCATATAGTGTATTTTTTAGACTTGTTAATATAAAATTAATTTAAATGTTCATACATATAGTATTAATATATTGTATACAATTAGATTATATTTGTTTATATAATAATTAGATGATTATATTATATTATTAGTTTGCTCATGCAAAGAATTCTAGAACTTAGATGATTCACCTTCTTTGATTTATAGTGATATTTGGGTCAGTTATTCATACTTATTTTGGAAATTTTTATTGGATTATTATATTATCTAGGTCAATAATATATGCTTAATTGTATTGTTAATTAGACCGAAGATCTTTGCTTAATCTTTGCTTAAAATAATATTAATTTTTTAATGTAAATATTTTGTCCTGAAGCATATGTGACTAATTTAGATTCGAACTAAGTAAGAGAGTGTTTAAAAACTTATTAGCCTATCAGTATATGACTTGCTGGACATCTTAAATTCTATGAAAGTTGTAAAATGTAAAAATCTTGAATTTCATTCCAGCTAACTAAATTATCAGCACTTATTTGATGTATAGGAGAGAATTGCTCACTGTTATATAACGCACAATGTTACTCGATGATACTGCTAACATATAATTTCCTTTTTGAGTTATCCACACATACTATTCATAATCATACGTATGAGACTAAAACTTCCATGGAAAATTGCAATATGTACTTCTGATATGGAAACCTTCAAACGAGGGTAAGTTGACTTACGTAACCAACGTCACCGACGTGCATGGCCGCCAATGCCACGTCGAGATGTCTGTGAAAGGTCAGTGACAAACAGGCAGGAGATGTTTCTGACCTTTAATTAGCTCAGGTAATTAGTTAGACGTACCACCACCTTATTATTATGCAAGAAATGCAATAGTCAACTTTCATGTGGTACTGTCTTTTTTTTATTAAGGAACAATATATTACTTTGACTTGGTCAAAATAGGATTATTAAGTATAAATTATGTATTAGCCAGGCCGGCCTAGAATTGAGCTTTTGAGGCTAAGGGTTTGATAGGAATGGTTTCGTATATTAATTAGGTATGTGGACTATGAAAGAAGTATGAAATCTAAGCTTGGATCCTTAGCTATGGCCTCTCATAAATATTACCCTCTATTGATTGTTATGTTTGTTGGGCTAATGGAAGAGAAGGTGGGTTGGTTCCATCACTTAGGTGAAATAGCCCAAATGGCTTCTCTCCATATCTAATCTAATTCTTATTTTTCATGGGCCCAAAATGGTCCTCTGGACTAACAATTTTTTAAAAGATAATTATTTTTAGGTGTCTAAAGTTTTACCTAATGTGTTCTGAGGTCCCTCTATTTTGGAAATTGTATCATCGGGTCTCTCACGTTTCAAATAATAGACTCTTAAGTGCTTCCGTCCACTTTGGCCGTTAGTCAACTGAAAAAGTCAACGATTTTTTTCAAAATGACAAAACTACCCTTTGATTTATTTGAATCGAACCATGGTTTATTTGAATCACACTATCCTAATTAAATCTAATTTTAAATGAAACCCTTATTATTATTATTATTATTATTATTATTATTATTATTTGAAACGTGAGGGACCCGATCATACAATTTCCAAAATAAAGGGAACTTAGAGTACATTAGGCAAAATCTCACGGATCTAAAAATAATTACCCTTTTTTAAATTACAATCCAATAGATTAATCAACAAATTGCATTTCTCAATGGCAAAAATAAAATAAAATAAAATAAATAAATCAATAAATAAATAAATTTCATATTTTTCAGTTTTTCGAGTTATTTTCTATGTTTAAAATAATATTTTTATTTTACAAATTTTAAAGTTATTTTAACGTCTAAATTTATTATTTTTATTTTTATAATATACACACTGCTTTTAAATAATACTCAAAAAATAGATGGCAAAACTACATAGTAAAAATATTGAATATTATAGTTCACTAATTAGTATTTTAATTTTTCATTTTTTGCTGTATTCAACCTGCAAAACACACCGTTTTGCAGGGGAGCAGTTGAACCCCACACGCATGGACCAAGCAGAGTAGAGTAGTAGAAAAACCAGAGTTAGTTAAACAAAACAATAAATGGGTCAACTTCAATCTAGCTTAGCTGTGTCTTTCTGCTCTGATTTTTTCACTATTAAACCCTAATAAATTCAAAATTCCCCGTTCCGTTTTTAAATTTCTCTTCTCTTCAGTTCACTCGATGAGAAGCAGAGTAATCTTTTCGAAGAATCGAGGGAAGATCTCATCTGGGTCAGTTTTTCTTCATACACTTTACTATTTCATGGCTTACTTTCTTCTTTCTTCCTTTTTTTTTTATAATCTGAATTCTTGCTATTTTTGAACTTTTCTGTTCTAATTTTATGCAAGCAGAGTTCTTTAATACGATAAAGGAATTGGGTTTATGTCAAAACATGGAAACAAATCGTGTTCTGTATCTGGGTCTTGTTTTATTGCTACTTGCCTTTGATTGCTCTCTTCTTGATTGGAAGGTTAGTTATGAAGAATTAATACATTCGTTTTTTTTGTTGTTTTTTATTGGTAGATATGTTAATACTACGGTTTTTAATTATGGGTTATTGAAATAGGTGAATGTGATTGCTAAAACTGAAGTAGATCCACAATCAACTGATGTAGTTAGTTCAAATGAGCAAAGAGATGAATCTGGTTCAGTTTCAGGTTCTAAAGGGACTGAAAAAGAACTGAAAAATAAATTAATTAAATCAAAAGAAAATGTTGGTGATGATATGGGAAAAAATAGCAATAGTAATAGTAATGATTTGAGTAGCCAATCTGGGTCTGTAAAAACAGATGAGATCGAGAAGGTTAACAGTGATTTGAATGGGAAAGTGAAACAGCAAACTGAGGGAGTTGATAATAAAAAGGGTAATTTGAATGAGAATCCAGATGTTGTTGACGATAAACAGAGTAATTTGAATGAGCAATTGCAAGTTGAGAAGGTGGATAATAAAGGGAGTAATGTGAATGAGAAATCAAAAGTCGGGATTGATGATAAGAAAAAGAAGACCATTTCTAAGGTGAGTAGCAATGAAGGGGATTCAGAGGTTCAATCAAAGGGTTCCCATGTTGAAGAATGCGATCCATCTAACAAGTGCATTGATGAGGAGAATAAGTTGGTTGCTTGTTTAAGAGTTCCAGGAAATGGTACGTGTTAGCTTCTCTTAACATGTGCATTTTTACACCTGGTTTTGCTAATTGTAGTCATTTGATCATATTGCTCGACTCTAATTGTTGTCTACAGATATGGTAAAAAGGATTATTTGCTGTTAAACCAGCGCAGATAAGCCAAATTTGCCGAATAGTTGTCTATTTAGGTGTGGACATGTGATACATATTTATCCATGCTATGCTTTATAGGAGAATAAGTCAAGAATATAAGGTCATCATCTGTGCTAGGTTGTGATATGGCATAGGCATCGATTCATTTAGAGTAAACATCATGGGTCTTTAATATTATCTCTTTACTATGCGACACTGTACCTAAATGTATGGTTTTTCTTTTGTTTTCATTTCCAGATCCACAATATTCACTTTTAATTCAGAATAAAGGGAAAAAAACTTTGGAGGTTGCTATTTCTGCTCCAGAGTTTGTTGAATTGGAGAAAACAGTAATTCAACTCCAAGCAAAAGAAGATAAAAAGGTACTTGTCAACAAGACTGTATTATTAGGAACGTACTGCCTAAAGTTTTCGGGGTGTAATGTCCTTGCCTCCCCGCCATTGATATTATTAATTTTTGAAAATTTAGAGCACGAGAAGTAATTGAGTGTGGATTCTAACTTTTGATTGCAATATTATGCATGAGAGAGAACTAATCATCAATTGAGATTTAATTGTTATAAACGCTCAATCGTCTACTTTATTTTTTTGTAATCATAATACATTCACCCTAGCTCCTGCAAAAATGGCGTGCCTTCTAATAGAGCATGGAGACTTTTATCCGCTTTTCCGACCTTAGTTGTTACTCACAAATTTCCAAACTGGACTATAGTTGGGCAGTAATGCACCATTGCAGAATCACATTTCTACTCTTTAATATTATTGGCATTGGCATGACCATATTGCGCCACACCTCGAATTATGAACACATTTTCATCTTAACATGTACTGTTCATTGTGGTTGGCATTTCTATCTATACTGTCTTAATATAATTACTTTTATTTTCCATTCAAATGCTCACAGCATCTTTGTATTGTGATTTTATATTAATTTTCAGGTGAAAGTCTCTCTCACAAATGGAGGAAGCGAAAACTTGATTGTTCTAACGGCAGGAAACGGCCGTTGCAACCTGGATATAAAGCATTTGATTGCTGACAATTTTGACAAGGAGATCAATAGTTCTCACAACTCCACTTACTTGAACTTCATCTCACAAACCCCCATATTTGTTGTTTTAGCATGCGCTGCGCTGCTATTACTCGCTGCAGGTTGGACTTGCATAAGTTTCAGGAGGAAGCAAATTTTCAGCAATGGCTCTAAATATCAAAGACTGGATATGTATCTACCAGTTTCTGATACAGGAAAGGTACAGTCGGAAATTAACAACAATGGATGGGATAATAGTTGGGGCGATGATTGGGATGATGAGGAGGCGCCTAAGACACCAACACAACCTGTTACACCAAACCTTTCATCTAAAGGCCTTGCTTCTCGACGGTTGAGCAAAGAAGGGTGGAAAGATTAGCAGTTGGAAAAATTTCAGTACAGTTTCCAATTTTTATACACTTTAAAGAAACATTTCTTGATTTTCTACAGATTTTCTATTCTTTTCTTTAGTAGATATACAGAAACTTGAATGGAGGCCAAATTTATCGACATAACACGTGTTCTATACAGTTTTACGGAGGTTCTGCTTTTGCATCTTCAGTTCAGGTTAGTTAATCAGTTTTACAGTTACTTATGGAATCTTGTAAGAATCTTGCAAATAGCACAACTATTCTTCTTTTTTTAACTTTTAAATAGATTAGTTTAAGGATTAAATTTTTAGGATATTTCTCTTCTGATCATAAAGATGAAATCCCTAAAAACTGAGTAATCTAGATTAGAGTTAGGTGAATTGCCATAACATAAGCGGTAGAATTCTTCCCACTGATTCTTAGCTTTGCCTTATCTCAAATTCTTTATCTTTAGTATTTATGATGTGAACTATTTAGGACATCATCTCATTTATAAAACTGGTAAAAACTACATGTCTTAACCAGCCAAAACCACATCACATTATTATTTATGTATCAATACATATTCATCATCTTTTTTTCTTTTTCTTTTTTTCTGTTCTTCATTTATTTGTAGATTATGCTGGCAAGCAAGCACCAATTTGACTTGATTTCTCACTACTGTAAAATTGAAGAAACAAAAGAATTTATTAAGGAATGAATTTAAAAAAAAAATTCTAATCAAAATTAAGTTTAATTAATTACCTTGTTTCCTTAATCACTACTACTTCTTCTTCTTCTTGTTTTCATCTTTCTCCTTCTTCTTTTCTTTCTTTTCACTCTTATCCTTCTCTTTCTTTTCCTGTTTTTCTTTCTTATCTTTCTTCTCCTTCTTGTCTTTCTTGTTCTTCTTCTCCTTCTTTTCTTCCTTTTCTTTCTTCTGATCTTTCTCCTCTTTCATTTCGTGGTGTCCATCATTGGAATGGATTTGGATATCTTTAACTTGATGGTGTTCATCTTCATGTTCCTGCAGTTGCAGGGAAGCCATTTCTTTCCCAATTTACTATAATCCCACCATGAAGAAAACCTTTGCTTTTATATATTATTATAAAAAGCAAAAAGAATAAGATTCATTTCCTACCATTTGTTGAATTTTTACAATGAATATATACCATTTGTTTAACTTACATCTTCCTTTGAAAAATGGCACTCTGAAATTTGTTCTCTTGAGAATTAGATTAATAGGAATTTATCCTGCTTTTTAAATGTTCCTTAGTCATTTCAGGAAAAATACTTGACAAGATAGTTTAATTTTATATATTACAGGCAAAAAAAAAAAAAGCCCATAAAATACTTCAAATGAATGCTTAAATGGGCCTTCTATTATTGTTAGAACCGATAGATAGCTTACTGGGCTTTTTCACAAAAACTCATTGGCCCAATCTATTTAGAGCAAATATTCAAATTTAGCAAATGTTTTCGTAATTTTAATCGCAACAGAAAAAAAAAAAAAGAAAACGTCCTTCATGTTTTTCGGTGATCGAGCCTCATCAATGTCAGAATGGACAACCAACGGTGGCGCTAACGTTGTGTGACCATCGACGTCCATCATCTGGAGGAGGTGGAGCTGATCATGGTTGCTTTTGAAAGAGTATCAGCTTCTGGTTTGAAACAGAAAAAAAAAAAAAAAAAAACTTGTTCTTCATTATTTCCCGGTGATCCGGCCACGCCGGTGTAGGAATGGACGATCAACTACGGCGCTGGTTGCGTGATCATTGGCATCCACATTTTGTGGAGGTGGAGCACGATTCTCGGTGGTCATGGCTACTATTGAAGGAGCAGCGGTTCGGTTTTGGTTGCAATTTGTGTCGTCGTGTTATTGAGGAAGGAGATGATTAATGCACAAATTTTCGTTTCAATCCTTCATTTTTTAATAAATTGCAAGCAGACCCTTAAAAACTTACTTTTAACAAACTTGTCCTAAAATCTTCAGAATATAAAAGAAAATAACCAGCAAATTGGTTTAGAAAATAATGAGAATAAATTTATTTTAACTAGTTTAGGTAATCAAATGATATATATATATATATATATTCAGCTTAAAATGGAAGGAAATAAATTAAAATAAGCATGAAATCCAACTACGATGTTCGACACGATAACAATAAAATTTAATTCTAAAAAATAATTTGGTTTTTAATTAATTAATTAATTAATTTTTTTGACGATTGTTTTGTGATTTAATTACCCAACTCAAGTTTGCTATATATAATTCTTGCGTTCTCACCAAAACTATTTTGCGCATGCATGCAGTGCAGCCAACACACAGTGGTCTAAGCCATGTGACTGTTTAAACAATTTGGCTCATCTTCATTGGACCACGTAGACGGAGCACGTGCAGTCGCAACCCATGTTCGTAACGTAACGATGCATTAAGATAGCACGTGGTGGGTCCCATTAGACTTGTCAGTCGGCACGTGCGACCACATGAGCAAGCCTTGGTTCCTCTTTCTGACGCTGACAAGTGTCTCGGCATCACCGGATGCATAGGACCATAGTATCACCGTTGATTGCGATTAGAGCATGAGGTGTGTGTTTCGGTGGGTCCCTGCGCCGATCATAAACGGACGTTATGGTCTGATAGACGGTTCAGATTCACTCCACATCATGTGCTTATCGTATTCTCGTTCGCGCAATAAAACTTGACACATTTATTATTTTTTTGTAGATTTAATTTTTTGATTATAATGAAATGATAAAGTATAATAAAAATTTAAGTTTGATAAATAATAATTATGGATTACATAAAATAATTATGTATATTAGCATACCCTCAAATTGTTACGTTTTATATCTTATTATTTGATGGCAAAAAGTTACAAATACTCTTTCCATTTCAAAATATAAACTTGTTTTTCATCATAATTTTTTTAAAAATGGCTAAGATTCATTATATTTATAATTAATTTTTATTTAAATTAATCATAATATTTTTATTTTAATATATTTTATCCATTCTAAAATATAAGCATATTTTTTTATTTCGAGTGTTTTTAAATATAAGCATATTTTTATATTTATACTAACATTAAATACTATTTTTTAAAAAATTACTCTTTGTAAATAAAGATAATAAATATTATAATTATATTATGAGAAGTAATTCGTAAAAAAATATTATTTATTATTTATACAAATTTACAAAGAGATTTATATTTTAGAACAGCAAAAAATGAAAAACAAACTTTATACATTTAACGGATGGATGAATTATATTGTTAAGAAAATACTGAATTTAATGTTAATTATATAGTATCTTATTCTTTTTGCAAAAGTGTAATTGGGCAGCTCAATTTAGTTTCCTTCTAGTTTGTTGAATATGCTAATAGGTATTTTTAGTTTGGAAATATGCTATCAGGTCTTTTAAAGTTTCATATATCCTTCTATTTTTTCGTTAGTTTGGTTGAAAAAATTATAATTTAGTCCTCCTAAATTTCATTTTAGTCATTTAATTATAAATGTCGTTATTAGGAAGTCTAGACCAGTGAACCAAGACACCGATAGACTATTTTCGATGAAGTTGTTTTAGCGGTACCTTTCTTGCCACTGATCTAAGGCCCAAGAAGAAGATAGAAACGAGTCTAATCGCGATTAAGTCAATGGTCAGAGAACTTTCCGACACTAATTTGACGTGATCCAGTGGTTTGACGGCTTAAATGAAGGTATATTTGAGTTCCTATCCTCATCCTCTTTCTTTTGATGTTGAGCAAGTGAGTTTTTGTTGGATAGTTTTCAATCTCATTTTTCGGTGAGTTTCAGACTTTTTTGGGATTTTCCGACAAATTTAGGTCTGACATGTTAAAATTGTTAGTATTTTTGGAATCATTGGGATGTGATGGTTCTGATGACATATTCATTGTCAATTTCTAAGATTGTTTGCAAATTCTGACGACCGACGGTGAACGGAATATTTCGTTGACAGCAATGGTGGGTGGTCCGGCAAAGCAGGAAGAAGAATAAGATGAATATTTATAAATATTAATAAATTTTTTATTTTTGATAAAATTAATGAATATTTGAAATATAAATATTTTACAGTTAAGGGACTAAAATGAAATTTAGGAGAACCAAATTATAATTTTTTCAACCAAACTAACAGAAAAATGGAAATAAAATTGATGGAAGCACACAAAAACATATTTATAAAATTTTGAAGAACATGATAGCATATTTTACAGACTATGAGAAACTACGAGCAGATTTAACAAAATCAGAAATACTCCGAGTAATTTTTTTTTTTTTAATGAATTGACACTCTTCCACGAGCGATATAGCATTGAACATCCATAGGACAAATTTTTGATCTACAATGTAGTAAATAATAGCAAAATTTGGATTGGCAAGTACATAAATTTAACATATTTATGTATTAAACCTTAAACTAATGTTTATTGTACTCTTTTTGTTCCTTAATTAATAAATGTCATTTCTTTATGTATTTTCGTTTAATGATTCACAAAGTACATGTTATATATAATATATGTAAACCATGTCTTATATTATTATGTCTAACAAGTTGTGCTATAATGACATGATTAATTTAAATTCTCTATAATTATTTTTATCCATCACATATAATATAATTAATTATCTATCATCTCACACTAATAATTACATAAAACTTTATAATTACAGCCCTGCCACTAAAATTAAGAAAAAATACAAAAATAATGTTTATATTATTTTAATAAATCTGAAATATTAGTTATTTTATTAATATTTATATTTACCAATATAAAATAAATAAATAAATATGTATATAAAAAATATCATTTATTTCATTTATTAAAATCAAGTATCACAGTGGATGTTTATTAATTAAAAAAAAGAAGAACAACGTCTGAAAAGGCCAAAAGAACACGTAAAATTGGGAAAGTGCACATAATCAGAAAAACAAGATTTGGGCCCCAAAAATCCACCGGAGTTAAAGTGGGGACGGAGGAGGTTAGGAAGCTCCGATTTTGGTGTCGGCTTTTCAAGATTTGATAAAGCTACGGGTACATATATAAATATAATAAGATATAAAATTAATTATTATTATTTTTTTGAGTTTCATTAATTAAATCCATGCAAGAAGGGTCCAAAGAAAGTTGGGATAATGTAGTGGGGCTTCCTTTTCGTTGATGATGGAAGAAGGAAGTTACCTTTTTCTTTTTCAGGCTTTGGATGGAGAAGGAAATTACCTTTGCTCACTTTAATATTTTTAATATTAATTTTTTTTATTTTTAATAAAATTAAAAAATATTTGAAATATAAATATTTCATACTTAAACGATTAAAATAAAATTTAGAATGATCAAATTATAATTTTTTCAAATAAACAAACGGCAAAATGTACGGAAAAAATACGGAAGAATCCGACAATATGATTAGACAAAAATTTTGACTAAGTGAGAAGAAAAGTATGAAAATTGTTAATTATCCATTTTGTACAATATAAGACTTTTCATTATTGAAAAAAAAAGGTGAATATTCTAACTAGAAAGTGCTAAATAAAGTGTTAATCAATTAACAAATCTTTGTCAATTAAATAGAACCAATTATATACTTAAAGGAGATTTATTATATATAAATAATTATTGACATTATAGCTTTTGAAACCTTGATTATGACCCAAATTAAAATTCATAAATTTGTTTCTTTATATATATAAAAAATAAGTTTTTTTATTGCATAGGGTTTATGTTGTGGGGTTTAAGACAAAGATTCATAATATATGATTAGTTTATATTTAAATGTTGGTTTAGGTAAAAACTAGATTCCAAATATTAGGCATTTGTCAATTACCTCAATAACACCAAAAATCATTATCATTTTTCATTTTGGGTTATGATTGTGATTACAATGTATTTATCTATTTATACATCTCACTTACAACAATGATTACTCTTTGATACAAAATAAATATTAACTATATGAATCAATTAAACAAAATATATTGTTTTACAATTAACGAGACTAATTCAAGTGGTAAACAGTTATTCACTTAAACATGTCGCAATTAGAAATTTAGTGTATCTGTCTCTGTTAAGTTGATAACCCGATCAAGTCCAAACTCTTAAGATTAAGTGGATTTCTAAAAATTAATTAGATAATTACTTAATTGAATAAACAAATATATTATCCAACATTTTAACTACAATAAACTTGAGTAATTTGATTACATTAAAAATTTATTTTTCTTATAAACAAAAAACCTAAATTTTTATTAGTTAAAGGTGTTTTTAATTGAATTTCAAATTCATATTTATAATTTTTTGAAAATGAAATTCATATTTACAATTGATTATATAGAAAATGTCACATCATAATGTCATAAATAATTTATTTTCTAAACAAAAACTTATAAATATTTACACATATTGGAGAAATAAATGAAAGGGATTTTTGTCAAATTCCATTAACTTTTAGGTAGAGTAGTGATGAGTGATGAAATGGGCTAATAATCTTATGTGTATTTTTATTTTATTATTATTTATTTTTTCTTAAAAAAAAATAATTCCATCAATTTTTTTTTAAAATTATAAATTATATAGCTTATATTAGATTTTTTTTAATTAATTATAATTTTCTCCTAACGATATCACTTAAGTCAGAAAATTCTCTAAACAAATTAATCGTGTACTAATATTAGATTTTGTTATATATAATCAGAATTAAAATTAAAGCAAAAATAATAAATAAAAATAAAAAGTGTAGAAAACACTTTAGTGCTCCCATATAATGGATACAAGCTGTTGTGTAATATAATTGAAAGTTGAAATTAATTAACGAATGAAATTAGGTCAAATCATAAAACTCCCACTAGTTTAGATTTTGATTTGATGGGATTTATCCGTGATTGGCTCACTAATCTCCCTACGTCTACGTGGACTCTCACGTACTCTACCTTGATTTACGCTTACAACCCAATAATTATTAGTATTCATTAAAAATTTAATTAAACTAATATTATCTTACATTTTTTTTTTTTTACTATCAATTCTATCAGTCTCACTTGGAGACATTCATATATCATTGAGATCATCTTAGGGCCATGTGTCCTTTACAAGGGCCAAGTGTCCTTCGCAAGGGTTTTATTTGCACGTGTGAATCTGGGTCCCAAAAGTTCACTTGATACTACAACTACGCATGTCATATATTTCCCACTTTTTTTTTTCGAATAAAAATTATTTATCTTTTGTTTTTTAAAATTATTATTATTTTTTTAATTTGTATTGTTAAAGGAGAAACTTTGGTTTGCATGCGGACTTAATTTTTAAAGGTTGGTTAGTTTACAAGGCACAATTATGGCAATGGACCATTTTTTTAGCCCTCTTGTCTCAAAAAGAGGGAATATTTTTAATTTAATTAATAATGTGAGGAAAGACTTTCTTAATAATGTTTTTTTTAAAAAAAAAATAATATAATTTGGATTAATTAAAATTAAACATGCTCTGTCTCTTGCCAGTCTGCCCATGCTTAATTTGAATTTCATGATCTTTCATTTAATTTTTAGTTACACAAAAAGAAATTATGAATTATTACATTACCTAAGAGGATGCATTTTTTAAGGCAATCTACCCCAAAAAAATAGGGAGCCTTTCTTATTTTTTAATGCACCACATGCTATCTTACCATTTTCATTAACTACTAAATAATTAATTTTTGTATTAAATTAATCCATAAAAATAATTGTAAAAATGATTTTCAACTTAAAAAAATAATAATGCGCAATTAACTCCAGACTTAAGACTTTTTTTATAGACACCTGATAAAATATTGACTACAGTTGATTTTGGTTGTCACGGTCTAGGGATAAATTAGAAATCTTTTAATATTTATTTAAATTTTAAAATTTAAAAGAAATATAATATAATTATTTGAAATTAAAGTTTTACTAACTACCTTTATTTAGGGGTGAGCAAAGTTCGGTTAAAATCGAAAACCGAACCGAAATTTTCGATTCGATTAATCGAAATTTTGATAATTTTTTGTTTTTCGGTTCGGTTAACTGAAAAAATCGGTTCGGTTTTCGGTTATTTCGGTTAACCGAAAAACCGAATTTCAATATTTAAAACGGCGTCGTTTCGAAAATTCTTTTTTTTCCTCATCTCTTTCTTCTTTTTACTTCGGTTTCGGTTTTGTTAACCGATTTGCACAACAATTTCATAACAAGTTTTCAAAAATTTGGTTAACGGATCGGTTATTTAATTTTATTTTCGGTTAACCGAAAATTTCGGTTTTAGTTTTCGGTTAACCCAAAAAAATTTGATTTCTTTTAGATTACTCATTTAGTACATTCGGTTAGCCGAAAACCAACCGGTTCAGTTTGATTAACTGAGTTGCTCACCACTACTTTATTGCAAGTAATAAAACACTCTTTTGATTTTTGAATTTAGGAGTATTCACACAAGCAAAGTCCTAACAACCTTACTAAATATATAAAGCAACTATATAGTATATTACAATATTGACCCTCATAAAATAGCTGGCCCCATGATATCAATGAAGTCAGGATTTAGTAAAACCACCATATCTCTTCAATCACAAAAACAATATCTCCTTTCTAGTTTCTATATATAAAATATCTATTAATCAAATAAAATAACTAATAAATAAAATAAATAAATTCACAAATTTATTAAGATCAAATTAAAATAATTTAAAGGGCATTTGTGCAAAATGGTCAAATAGTATTGCGCAAATGCCTTACAAATTTACCAAATTAGACAGACCGAACTAACCCCCCAAAAAAAAAGAGAGCATAGTGATCTATTTTAGGGCATTGTGTTAGCCAAAGTCTAAAAGATAAAGTGAAGACACAAATCCTTATTCCCATTAGAAGCTTTGTTCAAATTCCAACCATTTCATATCTACTTCTCTTGCCTTTTCCCACTTACCATTAATACCCTTCATTGTGAGGCACCAACCCTTCAACATCCCCTACACTTTGTGGGGGACCCTTTAAACTATCTGTAGCTAGATGCTGTGTGGCATCATCTTATATTATATAATAATAATAATATCAGAATATTTATTTTTCTAAAATAAAAAAAAATTGTTTTAATTTTTTAATTGTAATGTTCGTATTTTACCGGTGGAGGTTATAAGCAAGCACTACCGACAACCGGTGCGAAATAGGAAGGAAAGTGCAACTACAGTCGTCGCCGTAGCAAAACCGGCGACAACCGGTCATTGCGGAGGCTTGCCTGTTTGACTAACGTACGTGGCAAGAGTCACAGTTTCCAAGCTTTTTAATTTTCTTTTTTTTTAAATCTTTTTCTTTTTAAATATAATAAAAATAAAGTGAACTAAAAAAAAATTAAAAATCAAGAATTTATCCTTTCTTCGGCGGAATGACCGTTGATTGCGGTTGGAATAAAGCGCTATGTCATGGGACCCTGTTTTTTGACCGCATCTTGGTTTGTCATTTCCTTTTTATTTTTTTTTTAAATATTATATATTTATGAGTAAATTACCATTTTCTCCATATTTAATTATTTTTTCTTATATTATTGAAAATAAATGATTTTCTCTTCATATTTTATTTTAATTAGACAATTTTATAATTTTTTTAGAAAAATTCCATTAAAAAGGAGTCAATTTACTAATTTAAAAATAATTGGTCAGTTTATTAATTATTTTATTATTTTATATATAAAAATATAGTATTGACATATAAAATTAATACTGATAGAACAAGAAATAGGACAAAACAGTCCATAAATATAAGAAGATTTTACACAACTGCCACGTAAACATTGACCACCTTGTAAGAAAAAATATTTTAACCGGGTATTGTCGGTGACATTAAAATAAAATTATTTGAAATGTTTCCAGGTAAGGAAATTTAAATGATGGGCGAGAGAAGCTATTTGGTCTGGTCGACCTGTCGGTGTTCGGAATCACCGGTTACATGTCAACATTATGCGACTTTGTTCTTCAAATTATAATATTAGTAATTTCGAAATTTTAAATTTTCCGTTAATATGTAGTCTTATAAAATTATTATTTTTAACACTAATAACATGTTTAATTAACCAATTACTCAATTTTTTATTGCAGTTAAAAATAAATATTGTTATGATTAGAATTAATAATAAAATTAACATGTGATTTATAATTTACTTAATTGAGTTAAATTAAAAAAAATACCCTTTTTATTTTTTATTTTTTTAAAAAAGCCATAATTGAAAGAAATTAATGTATAGTTAATCAATAAAACATAGGAACAAAATTAGATCTTCTTCTTCATGTACATTAGTCATTCATCAATTATGGCAAGGCAGCTTCTTCACATGTTATGATGGAGATCACATGCTTCATTTTTGTCTTTATTTTTATTTTTATGCAACAAAAAATGGGAAATTGTTGAATATTATTTTATAAATTGCATTTAATTGATTGGTATAAATCTATCTGTCAAATTACTATTATAGCTACAAAATTATAAAATAAATTATAATTCACATACATATTCAATGTAGAAAATAATATTTCATGTAATTTATTATTTTAAGTCAAAATATTGCAGTAATTTCAAATTTATAGCATGCCATCAAAAGTTAATATTAAATAGTTAATTATAACTTAACTAAAATAAATATATATTGTTGCCGGCCCGATTCCGGACTTTCCGATTTATTGAAAAACCGAAAAGTTAAAAAACATTTGATTTGAGTGAGAAAAACATTTTTGGGTTGATTTGCCGAGCTAGTCGGTCTTAAAATCGGTTTGAAACCGGTTTTATTTTGAAAAACCCAGTTTTTACTTAAAAAATTTGACTCCATTTTCCCATTTCAGA
>CANUEY010106344.1:0-194179 GCA_948099555.1 Croton setiger
TTTTAACCTTCAGACTTGTCTAGGATGATAAAAAAATAAATATGTAATTATTTAATAAAATCTTAATTGAAAGAATAGATAATTGCTATAGTCATAAAAGGTGAATGGTTGTGCTTTACACAATAAAATTTTATCACATCACACCAATATAATAAAAGTGTTTGGTGCAGTTGGTTAACATGCATGCAACCTTGTTGAAGGTTGCTAATTCAAGCCTTAATGTTGTCATTTTTCGTATTTATAGTAAGTGGGCCCCACAGGTTCGATTTAATAATTAGAATGGTTCGATTCAAATAGTCTGAAGGGTAGATTTGTCATTTTGAAAAAAAAACGTTGACTTTAACCGTTGATTAACGGTCAAAGGACCTCAGAGTACAATTTCCAAAAGTTAGGGACTATTTGATACAATTTTAGAAATAGAGGGACCTACGAGTCTATTAGGCCAAACCTCAGAGACCCAATAGTAATTACCCCTAATTTATAATTATAGAACCGCTAAATCAAGCACTCAATTCATATATGTTTACTTAATTTTGTTTTTCTTTGTAACTTAATTTCTGTAATTTTCCTATAAGTTGTATTTGGTCATAAAAGTATTTAACTGAGTCTAAAATATAAAACTCATCAAGAAGAATAAGTATAAATTTTATGTACATATCCATTTAAATTCTTCAACTAAAAAATTTAAAAACAAGTTGTAGCTCAGTTAATAACACAAATTGAGTTATGAAAAATGTTACATGTTCGATTCCAAAAAGTTCAAAATTAGGTAATTAGCTGATAGAATAGAAAGTTGAATATTTTATAGCCTATGCATCTGCTTCCGACGAGATAATAGTGGAATCTCAATGTGTTTTCCTTTGGTTGGTCTGACATCAAAATAATTGGATGCACAAATTACTAGCAGGTTTTGAACCATAGTTTTTTCATTCTCAATGAGTTAGAGAATCACGAGGCAAAGAAGAAAAGAGATGTCATCGTTGATCAAGCTCTTAAAATCGATTGATCATATGTAACCTTTGTTCTAGCTAGTGAAGTAGGGGATGAACTTTATGGTGTAGTTGCCCAAGGATAGCCACATTAAGGAAAGAAATGAGAAAAAGGTGTTGTTGATAAGAGAGGCAAATTATTGTGTGGAGGAATCAATATTTCGACATAAGCCAAAAGGAAAATCTTGTGCCACTCGTCTAGTCATATGAAACTAGCATGCATCCTCACTCTCGAGACTCTTTCCTAGAAATCCAAAAGAACAAAACTTTCTAGAAAGTATGTCATTTTGAAACAAACAATGCTTAAATTAGACTTGCCTTAAAGCATTAATATTAAATGCACATCTACGAGACAACACCCCCTCAAAGCACAGACATTTGGAGGAAAGCATATCTATGGACGACCCATCATAAAATAGGTGTAACATATAATATCTGATACTATAATCAAAAATATGTGCATTGAACCTTCAACTTATTACAATTTATAGTAATAGTTAGGGTTCACTTAACATACACACAATACTACTTGATACTTCAAAACTCTATATTTGGGTGATATGTCAAAGTAATCAACTGTTGCATTAGAAAAGCTATTATAGCTATTCAATTTCATCTAAGTTAGATTTGATTAGAAGCGTTAATATTGAAATATTGTTTGAAAAATAGAAAATTAAAATTAAAAAAACCTAATAATAATAATAAAGGGGAACAGTAAAATCAGAAAGTAAAACACACTTACTGTTTTACTATTTATCCTTTCCGGAACAAAATTTCTTTTTACATGCCTACATGAAGAGCTTTTTGCATTTGAGGTTGAGGGGTTGGAATCTATGAAATTGCTTATCTTAGCCGAAATTCTTGAGAATTTTTTTATAACCAATTAAGATAAGACGCGTGTACCGCGGGAATCCAAACATTTTCGTTTTAACGGCCGTTAACCAAACCAAACCTCCTACGAAAGGAAAAGCAACCTACACCGTTCACACTGAAGCAGTTCAAAGATCCAACGTCTAGGATTCACTGACGGCATTAACCCCACGAACAAACAAAAGATAACCATCAGGTCAACCAACGTAGCCACCAACCAATTATCACCACGTGTCGGTAATATATAAATCTCTCCAAAGCTTGACAGCTAGAAGATCCACCGGAATTACCTGAAATCGCCCGTAGCCAACCGAATGCCAACAACAAGTTAGTTTTCTCTCTCTCTAAACTGCTTCTTCATCATCATCATCAAGCTTCGATTTTTTTTCTCCTCTCTTTTTGAACTACTTTTGATTCTTCCTCTCTCCTTTTCAAGTTTCTCTTCTCTGGTACGTCTCTTCTTTTGTTTTTTAGGGTTCTTCGATGATCTGACAAAGAAAGAGGGAAAAAAAGGAAGTCTATTGAAAAAGCATTAGGAATCAATCATCATCGTACTCTGTATTCCACAATTTTTCTACAAATTGAGTCTATTTTAATTCAAGTTTTTTGGGAATTTCTTGAGAACCATATTTGGAAGTTCTTCTCGTTTGATTTGGGGTATTTTTATATTTGATTTTGGATTAGCTTGTAACGTTAAAGACTAGAAATTTCGAATAAATTAGTGATTTTTCGGAGAATTTGAATGGTTTACATGATTCTGCGATCTGGGTCTGTCAAAAGATTGAGGTTTTAGTTCCTTAAAAGTTTGAGTTTGCTTGCTGATTATTCTCTGTACAGACTACAGAGTACAGTTGTCTGATATCTGAAGGAATTCTTGACGTTTTCTGGGTTGGTGAATTTGTGTTGATTCTAAGGCTTGTAGTTTAGAATAGTTTAATAGATCAGATAAGTGAAGTAATTTCCTTTCAAGGACTTAGAGAGAGATCACTTGATTTATGGTTAGAAAGGAGCAGAAATGGCTGCTGGAATGGATTTTTCACCTCCGTTTACTGTACTAGAAGGTGGGTATAGTAGGGATACTAATGTATCATCTGCAGAAAATCAGAGCTCAGAGAATTTGGATTGTCTGAAACAAACTGCAAATGGGAAGCCTCCTAGACATGGGTTTTCAGCCATTAAACACAGTGTGAATTCCATCAGAATGCTGGCTGCCGCCGATCTGGTAAGCTTGGTTTGTGTTCATGTACTTTGTTTGTATAATTTTGAAGTTCTTTTGTGTTCATGTACTTGACGTTGAAGTTTAGGTATAGATGCATTGACTAATTATTTAGCTAAACATGTTGCAGGCAATGGATGTTGGGATTGTTGTGAATAAGTCACCTGGTGATGAAAAATCAAACTTTTTACCAGTTTTTCGATCAGGAAGCTGCGCTGAAGGAGGGCCTAAGCAGTATATGGAGGACGAACATGTATGTATAGATGATCTCATTGAGCATCTAGGTGCAATTGCTAACTTCCCGACACCTGCAGCTTTTTATGGGGTGAGTATGTTGAGTTCTTAGCATTGATTTAGATCCTTAGTTGATCATTAAATGAATAAATGGATAAGTTCTTTGATCACAAGTTCTTGGAAGAAGAGAAAATGGAATTTTAGATTGCCATTATCTATTTGATTTGTGGGTTTTATGCAAGTTCAAAGGATTTATCATCTTTTGCTTCATTCAGGCAATGTTGGGTACAATGATTCAATGCACTATAATCACAATTACATTGTATTAATTTGTTTATAACATTCGAAGAAAATTATGTAAGGTGATTATCATTATATTGCATGAAGGTTTACCATATGTTATCTAAGGCCACAATACTTCCCCTTTCTAAGCAAAAACATCATTGCTCCGGCCTACTTAGTGTGTGTCTATTTGAATTAATTTTTTGTGTGCGGAAAGTAATTTAGAGCGAGTCTTGGCAAGGTATTTCTTGTTAAAAAGTCTGTTCACATGGCTGTTGGTTGGCTGATACTTAATTGTTGCATGTGAACAGGTTTTTGATGGGCATGGAGGTACAGATGCAGCATTATTTGTTAGAAAAAACATACTTAGATTCATAGTTGAGGATTCACATTTTCCAATTTGTGTGGAGAAAGCGATTCAAAGTGCTTTTGTGAAAGCCGATTATGCATTTGCTGATGATAGTGAACTTGATATCTCCTCTGGCACCACTGCTTTAACTGCACTTATTTTTGGAAGGTAAGTTAGCTTCTGAATTGCTTTCTAATTTAGGGTTGGACTTCAGATTTGGTATGATTCTGGTGAACAAGTGCCTTTAGATTTAAAGGGTTGCCATAAATTATTTAGCCATCCAAAGATACTAAGTAAGAGATCAAAATGTTACATTCAAATGTACTGCAGGGGCAGCATTGCATTGGATCCAAATTTCAGCTATTTATTAGTTTCATTATAGTTCAAGGAAATTTATCTTTTGGAAGTAGAAATAATATTTCGTTGGGTTTCAGTTCAGAACACATGTTCCAAGGGTTATTTCAGCAGTTTGGTATAAGGAAGATGGAACTTAACTGTACTACTTTTTGCTGGTTTTCATTACTGTTGTGTTAAATAAGCTTTTACTGTTCCCAGGACCTTGATAATTGCCAATGCTGGGGATTGCCGAGCAGTGCTGGGGAGGCGAGGTAGAGCCATCGAAATATCAAAAGACCACAAACCTAATTGCACATCTGAAAGACTGAGAATTGAGAAGCTCGGTGGAGTCATTTACGACGGATACCTTAATGGCCAATTATCTGTTGCTCGAGCCATAGGAGACTGGCACATGAAGGGGCCTAAGGGTTCTGCATGCCCACTGTGTGCAGAACCAGAATTGCAGGAAACAAATCTATCTGAGGATGACGAATTCTTAATCCTGGGTTGCGACGGCCTGTGGGATGTGATGAGCAGCCAGTGTGCAGTGACAATAACAAGGAAAGAACTGATGCTCCATAATGATCCTGAAAGATGCTCAAGAGAGTTAGTCAGAGAGGCACTCAAGCGAAACACATGCGACAATGTCACGGTAGTGGTGGTTTGCTTCTCGGTAGACCCGCCTCCTCGGATAGAGATCCCGCAAACCCATGTTCGGAGAAGTATATCAGCAGAAGGTCTGAATTTACTCAAAGGTGCACTAGACAGTCAGTAAAGTCATGAAATAGGAGAGAAATTCTTAACCCCTCCTTCCTTTGGACCTCAGGATGTTCCTGCTGTCTGTATGTCATCTTAGCTTAAGGCATGATTGGCTGATTTTTCGGTAACGTTCATCAAGGAAAAATAAGGCATCTGCATAGAATGTGATTCTTTTCGAAACCCGGTGGCCCGTAGATCATGTTGTACCATCTGGATGAGTTTGTTCTACTGCCTGGTTGGATCCAGTGCTTCCTCTCATTTTCAGTTTCTCATGTATATAAAAAATTTGGAGAAGGGGAAAACTGAGGAATATTCTTTTCCTCAGACATTTAAATGAGGTCTGTTTCCACTATTTTTCATTCGATGAATTAATTGATCTCAATGATTGATTTATGGCGTCTTTGGTAAGTTCCTTGATTTTGCAATGATTATAGCCTTATCTTAAGCAATTTATGCCTACATCTTTAGGGGAACATAAAAATAGTAGCAAGTCTCGGCGGGCTAAAATAGAAAATGCAAGTAAGAGTGTAAGACGCTTATTTTAAGGCTGAACTTGGATGTGTTACTACATTCGGAAGAAATAATGTGATTTGAACAGCGTAATTATTGAGATTTTGGCTCATTATTTTCGGATAAGGGCAAGGGAACAAGAATTATCAAGTAGAAAAAGCAAATGAAATAAAGTTCAAGAAGCCGTAATTTTTGACAAAAATCAATTTGGATTACAAAGTAACGGCTTTGGCCTATTCTTTGATCACCCCATGCCCATCATCATTGACTTGTTTTGGAGCCCCCCCTCTGAAAATGTCATTTGTTGGAACAAAATCTGTAAATGGAAAAAATAGAGAATCAAATTCCCAACACCAAATGATGCGTTTTTACGCAGTCTCTTTGATTTAATGGCAGTCACTTAGAGTTCTTCATCTGATTCAGTGTCATCCCCACTTGCTTGATCAGAATCACTGCACACAAAGAAAGTTGATGCTCTGGTAAGATTTACAGCAGGATAACCAGTTACTAAACCTAGCTGTTGATGAAAGCAGCCAACTTTGTTAGAATAACAATCATGAGGCAGTAAAACTGAAAGAACTAGTTTGAAACAGCATCTTCTATTATGTGTAGTTTAGCCAAATAAAATGCAGGTTTTAAGTGTCAAAACAAAAACTTTCGTTGGGCTCTGGATATTTGATGTATACATGCAAGTACGACTTCTGATCTTTTCAATGTCAATTTGTATCTGTTCAGATTTAATTAGTCATCAAGAACAACAAACCAAAACACGGGACTGGTTCATACAAGTGAGATATCACTTGTTGCTCGGTTGCGATAATGATTCTCAACGAGTTTTGTTATTAAAGAATTTCACCGTTCAGATTCAAAATTACCTTGAGTTGGCGCAATGCTTGCTCAAATCTTGACATAGAACCTTCTTCACTCCTCCAGCTTCAACAGACCCTTTCTTAATTAATGCTGCCAACTGCAATACCGATTGATATCAGCAGCAGCACACTTTAAGCATTCTATTATCACAAACAGAAAGACCTCTGAACCATGAATTACTAATCCAGATAAGAAAACTCACCTCATCTTCAGTTTCCTCCAGTAACCTATCCCATTTTAAACACATTTCAATCTTAGTAAACTATGGTCTTAATGGCTTTCATACCCTAGGAACAGAATCCAACTTATAAAATAAATGTTATATAAAATATTACTAATATTTAGAAGTATCATGATATGATGAACCATATAACCTCTCACCTTCCACAATATGATGATATAGCTTTAGAATAAGCTCGAGCTTCTTGCTTATCTGTTAACAAATTAAAAGAAAAGAATAAATAATTTGAAGTGTAAATAATCAAGAAAATCCTTACTAAGATATCAAAATGCTTGTAATGAGGAATGCCAGAATAAACATGCTAGAGTTAAGCTAATCCTCAACATCAGAAAAAAAAGGTCTGCCGTTGATTTTCCATTTGAAATAAATGAAAGAACAAGTAGCAACATTTATTCAAAGCGAACATCAAATCTGAAATAATGAGGAAGCCAGTGAGGATTGTTTTCTGCAATAACTACCAAAAAAAAAAAAAAGAAAAAGAAAACTACGTACCAGTAGTAAGATTATCCCAACTATCCACTTTGATCCAAAAGCTTCTAGTTGAATCTATCTGCAAATATAATTAGAAGAAAATTGAATACTCTGGCATATATTTACAGATTCTCTTACAATATATCTCATCCACATGACATAATGTCAAACAAGCAGATACTAAAGACAACAAATGCAGCAAAAAGGCTACACTACATTAGAGCATCTATAAGTAGCCACTAGTTACTAGTTACCTTATCTAATAATTCAAAAAGCCACCATGAAAAAAATTACAAAATTTACAAGTTTTGCTTAGCAAAATTGCTTTGATCAAGAGTCAAAAACTGAATAATTACCTTTTGAAGGGTGTAATCTTGCATCTTATCACAAAGCCCATCGAGGAGTTCGACAACTCTCAGCTCACTGACTCTGTTTGAAGCATTTGCACGATTACAAATCACACATTGTTAAAGAAATTGCGTTCAGTTGAGCTAATTTACTTGCACAACATCATATAAAGCAGGTCAGATACAACATTAAAAGTAACAGAAACAATTTTACTCCTTAGAAGCCAATACCTGTAATCAATTACCTTTCCTTCCCGTTGACCCTTAGAATTTAACCGGTTCCTCATGTCTAAATGATTCCTTGGTTTTTCCTACCAAATCAAATGAAACATTGGGTTTTTCTCACTCAAAGAGGGAAATTTGAACCAAAATTTACTGAAATCAGCTCTGTTCAAAGCTTTATGAAAAAATAACAACTAAATTTAAATCAAATCATCAAGAAGATTGCATTTTCTCGTGCAAATACTGATAACTAAACACAATTATACCAAAATCAGCATTGTCCAAAGGTAAACTGTAAAAAAAAGACTTACATTTGAAAGCCCACGCTCTAGCTCATCCTGCAAAGCAATTTTCATCCTAAATCAGAACCGCTGAACCATTCTTCTAAAATTTACTAGTTTTGTGAGTAATGAAACACTGTAATTTTCCCTTATTATATCAGAAATACCACAGATCATCGGAACTAAACCGTGAAGAGTAAGAGAAAGGAAAGATCTGAGAATGAGAATAATTACCGCAACGGCGTAACATGCAGAGCACTTATCTTCGACGCCGTAAACGACTGTGAACGTCAATATGGCCAATGCTATCATAAGCCACGCTGCCGCTGGCTCCGCCATTGTTTTCTTCTCCTCCTCTCTAGTCGCCTACGATTGATTTGGTCTCGAGTCTTGACGTCCCTCCTCGGCTTACGGCCTTTCTTATTTGATATGTCCATAACTGGGCCAAGATCAACGACTTGTGCTTTTGACTTTGGGAGGTGACCAGGCCCAATCCAAAATCTCATTTTTACTTGGATTCACAAGATAAATAGGACATGTTTTATATCTAATTAAAAAAAAGAAGTTTTAAAGAAATATCACAAATTTTATAGTGAAATTAAAAGAATAGCACATATTTCTAAAAATTAAAAAAATAGCATATTTTTTATAAAAAATCCAAAACTGCCCCTGATATATATACAAGTATATATAAAATATATATACTTTGGGTATATATACAAGTATATATAGAATATATATACTTTGGGTATATATACAAGTATATATAGACTATATATATTTGAGTATATACTAGTATATATAGACTATATATATTCGGGTATGTATTATAATTTGTAAAATTCATTACTATGATTTATGGAGTATATATAATAGTATATGTGGTTTCATATATGCTAGGTAATATGCTATTTATTCATATATACTGTCATATATGCCAACAAATGAAGAGCATATATGACAGTATATATAAATCATATATACTGTTATAAAAACTATGTATGAACAATTTATGCTAATTTGTGAAAGTCATGTGCTATAATTTGTGTGGAGTATATATAATAGTATATATGATTCATATATATTAGGTTATGTGTTATTTTTGTGGTATATATAATCCATATATACTGTCATATATACGTGAAAGAGAAAAAAAAGTTCAAAAATAAATGTTGAAAATATAATAGAGGAGTTAACTTGAGAGCGAGTATGGTAAATAAAAATGATAAACAGACCATACCCTAGGTGAAAAAAAAAATAAAATAAAATAAAATTAGATATTAAATATATGTCTATGAGTTACAATTTTTTAAAATGAATGATATACAATTTTGAGTATATAATGAATGCAAATATATATCATATTGCATGTTGAGTAACAAAACTTATATTCGATCCTAATAAACATGAGCGAAAAAATTTTCCGAAACTAGTTTTTAGTAGTATAAAACTTTGCTATTATAGTTAGGGATGTAAACCGATCAAGAAAAACGAGTATTGTCAAGTTTAATTTCAACTTATTTATTTTTTAACCAATTTAGAATAAGTTATTATTTAACCGAGTTATGAATAGTTTGTAGGCAATTCATTTTCTATCTATTCATATGTAAATGAGATAAATAAAAAAATTATGAATTGTTATTTATTTAAGTATTAATTAATTAATTATTATATTATAAAAAAAAGTTGTTATTAATACGATTCTCTCTGTGAAATATTATTTTCTCATTTTTCAAACTTATAAAAAAAAACAATTCATTTTATATTAATTCTATGAAAAGATTAGATAAACTTATTTAAACATTTTTGTTCTTAAAAATTTAAGAACAAAAAATGAATTTAATAAGAATAGTGTGGAAAAATTTTATAATGTCGTAAAATGGCTACTTAAAATTAAAAAATAAAAAAATAAAAAAGGAAAATGTTAGTTAAAAGTGAATATCGAAGGAGTAGTAAATTAAAAAAAAAATACAGAGATAATTTTTCTTATTATTATTACTGAATAGGAAATATAAATAAATTAGAAATATGAATAGAATATGGTATTATGTGATTGTTTATATATTGAAAAACATGAAGATTAGTTATTATGTTCCTTAAATATTGAATATCTTCCAAATTAAAGCAACAAACAAAATCATTTGCTTATTACTACATTGAAAGATATAGTCAGTCTCATTATAGTTGGATGACAAAATAAGTTGTTGGTAAACATATACATGTTTTGATAGAAATAAATACAATCTCCAATCTCCTCCTTTTCCATGTGCCATACTCATTAACACCAATGCTTCCTTCTTCTACCAATTTTTTCACTAACACAAAAATTCATTTTTATACTACTGTATTATTACAACAGTAGTATTATTACAATTTTTTTTTTTTAAAAAAAATATTACCTTTCAACAATAAACTATTATATAATTCTCAAATTTCAAAAATATAATTGAAATTTAAGCATTTAGCACTACTCATTGCAACCTAATGAATTATATTATTTAAAAATTGATGGTTATTGACCACCTCCCTACCACCAATAGTCACATAAAATTATTAGACTTTTGTGGTCCTCTTCTAAGTCATAATGCATATAAAAAATTCACATTTCATTGCTTCATTTATGTGTATCAAGTACTCCTACCTAGTTGTTGAAGAAAGCACATGTATGTGTGTATTTTTTAGTACTAATAAATTTGGTCACATTATGTATGTGTGGGTATACTACTCAATACTTTGATTATTGGAGGGAAAAGGGTGCTAAATCATTATTTTGTTTTCACACCATTACTCATCATATTAATAACAAAAATATTCTCAACAATTTTTTTATATATATAATTAAAATTAATTTATAATTAATTATGTGTATAATTTTTAAATCTTATGTGTAATTTAAGTACTTTTACTATAAAAAATAAATAATTATAATCTTGATATATACAATAGACTAGAGTTATATAAAATATAGGTATAATAATTTTTTTTATTATTCATTTTTATAAATTATGCAGTTTTAGTTATTAATTTGATTAGTGTTTTATTAATCTAAAAAATTAAAACATTAAAAATATTTAAATATTAATAAATTATATTTACATTCATCAAAATTGATCCTTGATAGCATTCAACAATATTAATAAGTATTTATCTCACCAACAACTTTCTGAAATTTGAGATTGTAACAATAATTTACATTTAGGAAATAAATATAATTATTTTCCATCAATCGCTAAAATAATTTACATTTTCCCAATTTGTTGTTTATATTACTGTACTAAACAATATTAGAAAAAAAAAAGTAAATTATTAAATTGAAAATTCGTATGATTAATCATTGAAAAAGTCTTTTAATTAAAAGAATTGGAGTTAAAATCTAAAAACAAAGATTTTGAAATGATTTACTATTATATGAGGAAAGTAAAATAATAATAATAATAATTATTGACTAAGAGGAGGGCAAGTGGAGCCCACTGTTTGAAACTTAAAAACTGGATTTTTTTTTTAAAAAAAAATATTATCTCAATTTTTCATTACATGGATTAATCTTTTGGGCTCTGATTGAGGGTTTTCAAATTAGTCCTCCTATATTAAAAATCAAACTAAATCCTTTTTCATTACTCAATAACTATATTCATAAAATATTATTCTATTCAACTCTTATACTATGAATTTCTATTTCATTTCCCAAATTATATACTCTTAATAAAATTAATATACTGGAGTTTTTTTTATAACTAAATAATATACTAATATTTTCTAGAGAAATTCAGCGAATCAATGGGTGCGAAACCCGACTCGACGCCTTCTTCATCTCCAGTTAGTGGACGGTGGAATGGCGGGTACCGGTCGTGAGGCGGTTCAGACGGTCCAAGCTCATGGCCAAACTCCTTTTATGTCAGCACTATGAAGAGGAAACAGAGTAGAAGGCCAAAAAGGTGGAGAGGAATTCCCAGATTTTGAGCATGTCGGCAGTATAAGGTGAAGGCCACGCTCCTCCCAGATGGCCAAAATGGCATATTCAGCTGAGTTGAGGGATGATTTTGTAGGAAAAAGTTGAAAAATGTTATTTTTGTCAATTCTATGCAAGTTGGGTGCAAATTGGACAATTTTCCTATTTTATTTTACTAAAACAACTTACTATACGACACCGTACCTGCTATTTTCTAGAGCCCCGAGCCCCACATTTTGAAAAATCGCAGCCATGATGATCAAAATCAAACGGTTCTGATGAAGCTTTAGCGCGAAAAAAAAAAGAAAACAAAATCAAGTAAAAACAAAAGAGAAAGAGAGAATGACAAATGGGAAAGAAAATAAAGAGAAAGAGGTGATGGGTCGCTTTTTAATATCAGTGCTGTGTCGCTTTTTTTTTTAGTCTTTCAACCCATTAATCTAATCTCCATTCTTCTTTCTTCTCTCCCATTAATTTATTAATCTTAATTTATTATTTATTTTCACTCTCCCTGAATCTAATCTAGTTTCTGATTAGATTTGAGGGAATTTCATTTCACATTTCTGATTCTTGTGAATTTTCTCCGGTGAATTTGATCAAATCTGAACTGTAAGTGTCTTTTCCTCTATTTTTTTAGCTGCTGGTTTCTGGGGAATCGCGGTTTTTCATATGTTTAGAATGATTTTAGGTTTAAAAGCTGTGATCAGTCTTGTTTGTACAGAAAAGAAAAGTTAAAGAACTGTTTTTTCTTCTGCTCGTTTTTTGTGGAGATTTATATTGATTGAAGTGTGGTTTTGTTCAAAGATTTAATCTTTTGGATCTGGGAACTTTGAGTTTGACCTGACTTATGCATTTCAATAATCAAATTGTTTTGTTTTGTTAAATTCTCATTCAAGAAGGTTTTCTTTTTTACTGTATTCTCTTTTGTTGCAATAAAAAAGGGTTAGTTTTTTGGTGATATTGGCGCATAATGTTTCTCTAATTAGTATTTTTCTTTCCTTTTTATTTTTTTTCAGTGGATTAAGAGGGTTGGGAATGGTGATTGATGCTTTTTGTAAAATGGTTATTGGGTATAAGCTGTTTGTGGGAAAATGGCAATGAATGGAATGTTTCCTGAGAGGCTGAGTGGTGGAGAGGCATCTCTTAATAGGGATTTTGAAGCTTTGAGTGTGTCACAGAGGCTTGTAAGAAGTGTTAGTCAGAAGTTGAAAAAGAAGAACAACAGATGTGAAAATGAGGAGGAAGATAATGTGAAGGGGATATCTATAAAATGTCTTACATTATATGGCAGGGTTGGTGGTTGCAAAGTGGGGGCCGATACAGGTGAGGACTATGGGGATCCAAGTTGTAGGAGGAGATCATCAAGTGCCAGTGAAGAAGGAAAGGGATACAAACCGATTTGTGGTGCCGATGAACCAGGGTTTGATTGCTTCTCCTATGGTGTTAGGGATAAGTTTTGGAAGAAAAATAACAGGAAAGATATAGAACTCGAAGATTCAATACAAAATAGCAGGTTGCACATCTTCCTTCCAGATGATATACTGGAAATGTGTTTAGTGAGACTCCCATTGGCTAGTCTCATGAGTGCGCGCCTTGTTTGTAAGAAATGGCGATACTTAACAACTACTCCCCGGTTCTTGCAGATGCGACGAGAAGGCTTGTATCAAAATCCATGGTTGTTTCTGTTTGGGGCAGTTAAAGACGGCTATTGTTCTGGGGAGATACATGCATTGGATGTGTCACAAGACCAATGGCATAGGATTGATTCTGATATTCTGAAAGGAAGGTTTATGTTCTCTGTTGCCAGTATTCAGGATGAGATTTATATTGTTGGAGGTTGTTCTAGCTTGACCCACTTTGGGAGAATGGATAGAAGTTCAGTCAAAACTCACAAAGGAGTGCTGGTATTTAGCCCTTTAACTAAATCATGGCGCAAAGTTGCTTCCATGAAGTATGCAAGATCAATGCCTATCTTGGGAATTTCTGAGGTTAGCTCTGATTTTTCAATTGCTCATGCTCATCAGCATCGACAAGAAAGGCGTTTTCCGAGGGCTCGTAATGGTGGGGTGTCAGATGTTTATGAGGATCCTCACCGGCTTTCACTTAGACGTCAATACAGAAATTCTTTTGATGAAAATGAGGCTTCATTGTTCCATAACAGAAAGTCACACAAGTTTCTCAGACAAAAGAGTGATCAGTCAAATGCCAAGGGTAAAAGGTTTGTATTGATAGCGGTAGGAGGTCTTGGATCATGGGATGAACCTCTGGATTCTGGAGAAATTTATGATCCTGTCTCAAATAAATGGACAGAAATCCAGAAGCTGCCTTTAGATTTTGGGGTGGTATGCTCTGGAGTTATATGTAATGGGATATTCTACGTGTATTCCGAGACAGACAAGCTGATGGGATTTGACATAGAGAGGGGCTTCTGGATGACAATCCAAACTTTTCCATTCCCTCATCGTGTTTTCGAGTATTACCCAAAACTTGTATCTTGCAACAGTCGATTGTTCATGCTTTCAGTCTCCTGGTGCGAAGGAGATGGCCAAATAGGACAGCGAAACAAGGCTGTAAGAAAATTATGGGAGCTAGATCTTATGTATCTTACATGGACAGAAGTGTCGGTACATCCTGACGCCCCAATGGACTGGAATGCTGCATTTGTTGCCGACAAAAACCTTATATTTGGGGTGGAAATGTTCAAAATATTCGGCCAAGTTTTGGACTTCCTTACTGTATGTGATGTGCAGGATGCAGGAACAAATTGGGGTCATATTCCAAGAAATCAAATGACACATGAATTTGATGCTTCTTCCTGCATTACCAAATCACTGGCTGTCCTACATTTGTGAAATGAATCATGACTTGCAAGTTATCATTTCAAATTCTTTGGGCATAATCAGTTTGCACCTGGAAGATGATTATTCTGTTTATTTCTTCTTCACTGCTGTTCATAAAATTGATCTTGTATTCCTACCGAATCTTGCTTTTGTTCTTGTGTTTCATTAATAAAAATTCCATCGTTTACCCAGTTTTTGGTTTCTAACCACAAATTGATCCTTAACGTTTCTGTCCTTTTGCTGTACTCGAATTCTGGTTGGTGGATGGACAAGGAAGATGAGGAGTGCCATTATTATACCAGTACAAAAAAGGATTTGTATGTTTGTATATTCTTTATACAGATTAAATTACACTTACCAAATATTTTTCTTTTCAATCTTTTGACCATGTTTAACGTTTGTAAACTGTAATTTGTAATGAAATTAAATGCAATTTTAGTGTAACAGACTCCCTACAAATCATCCGAGCCGACACCTATCAGACAAACACATCTAGAACAATGAACATCAGAGAATAGGATTTCCCGGTTATTAATGATGGATGCTTGAAAATGAAAAGCATCATAAAAACCAATTATGTCCCTATGCAGAGATACAAATACAAATATATGCAACTACAAAACATAATAATGGTAAAAATAGAAAAAAGAGAACAAAATCTGCTTGCAACAACTTGTCAAACCTATTTTTGCAAAACAAAACCCACTTCAAAACTGCACAGGATCAAGGATGAATTTACATACAATGTCCATGCACTAATTAACTTGTGCACAAAGATTGAATGGAAGTGAGAAGTGGCCTATCCCATGTTCGGAAAGATACCTGAGAAATTCGGTATCTTGTCGACGTGTTGCAATGCCCGTTCAGCAATTTGCCGGGTTCGATAGTCAGCATGCTGAAAGGCATCAACAAGTGCAGTACTGACATTTGGATCTCCAGAAACTTCATATGCTATATCCTCGGTTCGTAAAAGCCTCTCAGCAGCCCATACTGCTCTTCTTCTCAGAACCTCTGTCCGTTTGTCGAGTAACACGTCGAGTATAGGTTTCACCCCTTCTGCTTCACATAACACCATCACCCCTTGTTCAATATCAACACCATCATCTAACAAAGTAGATATAGCAGCAAGTGCTGCTTCAACTACCTTCTCATTTGTGTGGTCCAAGAGTGCAACTAGTTTCTCAACAGCTTGCCCTTCCAAAAGACAAAAGGTGTCTTTCAATGAACATGTTCCACGATGAAGCCGGCACAATCCGGTTATGACAGGCTGCTTGCTAAAACAAGGGAAGATTGAAGAACAAAATCCAGTTGGGGGCAACTCAGGCAATCTTGTTAAGTTCTTGGATTCTAGAGACAAGTTCTCCAGTGCCATGGCAGAAACCATCTGAACGTTATCAAGTCCATTGGACTGAAGCAGTTCAATGAACACAGAAGCAAGATTGTTCTCACGGCAGAAAGCAATGGCATCAGGCTCTTGAGCCAAAACAAATGTAACCCTTGCAAGAACTCGGACAAGTCCTTCTAAATATGGTGTCACAAAACGAATACCCCTAGTCTCCCCTTGACGGATTTTCAATACTCTTGAGAAGATTAACTGAAAGGACCCTTCGTCTAGCATTTGACGTGTAAGGCCCAAATCCCTCTCTGGAAGTTCAGCTAGCAGACCAACCGCAGCAGCCTGTTCTTCTGTGATTCCTATGTCTTCTGAGATGACATTAATTAGGCTACCAAGCTGGCCAGCCGTGCCCCTAAGGGCGTTAGCTAGTTCCTGACCCATGTGTGGAGCGAGGCAATTCAGAAGTTTTATTGAAGCTAAACGTAAATCTCTCTGAGGGGCTTCAATAAACTGAACCAAACTGGTTGTAGCACCAGAACTTCTAATGGCCGCAACAACATTTAGAACAGTAGCAGGAGAACTAGTAAGCCCAACAAGAACTTGGAGAAGTTTGCATTCGATAGTTGGACCAGTGTTGCTTATTAGATGAAGAAGGTTATGTACTATGTTTTCTGAGAGCAGAGTCTGGTTTTGGGGGCCAACAGAAATTGACTCAAATTCATAGTCTGAGCTCACAATATTGGCAAGGATTGTTGCTGCAATCTCTTTGAGTCGCATCGGAACATTATTGGACCCAACTGTAAAGAGATCCTTAACAAGAGGAGGAAGAATTCCAGCTTCAATTAAAACCTTGGCACTTTGTTCACAAGATAATGAAATTTGGTTCAAAGCTTTCAAAGCAGCTTCTCTTGACTGTATGCTACCGCTTCTCATTATATTGATTAGAGATGAACCAACCGTGCGAGCCACAAGAACTTTCACATCGTTGTTCAAAGCTAGTTCCCCAAGATAAGCGGCCATAGACAATTTGGTTTCTGGTGGTCCTGCAGTATAAACCATTTTTGTTATTTAGATGGACGGAACATCATATACAACTTGAAAGCATACAAACAAGAACATAAAACCAATGAGAAAAGAATATGTTTTTCTCCCAACCTGAGGTAAAGAAATAAAAGGTATCTAAAAAGTACAATTATGAATAAAAGAGCTGGTCGAGAAAGCTCAAAGATCTTTTTTCCCTTGTCCCATGTTCTATAACGTTTCACAGGACAGACTGATCCACAAACAGCAATTACCAAGCATCAGACATAACTAATGAAAGGAAAAGAAAGCATTACTGAGGCAATGCTTTTACTACCTCCATTTCATTCAAATGTAAAATCGAGGGACTAGGCATGAACATTGGAAGGTAGCTCAATAATTTAATTTGCTTGCATATTTCCTTTTTCAGATTCTTATTTGTTTGGAGTTAGTATTAACTGTCATAAAGAAGACCATTGTACTATTTTTGAAGTAGTAAAAAGGGAGTGATAGGCCAGAAAGCATATTGATTCTCATATAATCACAATAATATTTATCCGTCGGAATGTGAGCCCTCTTCTCCACACCAAAAGAAAAACAAAAGGAAAGACATGTAATTGCAACAACAGAATAATAAACCTCTGCCACAATTTGCACAAAATTGGCAAAAGAATAGTAACATTGAGATGAGTAGAAGTACCTTCTAGAAGCTGATTCAGGAGAGGCTGTAATCTACCAATTTCAGCCATCTGCCGCACATTATTCTCACACTTTTCCAGGTTTTCAAGAGTTCTCTCAGCCATTTCAACAGTTAAAAGATTTTCTGATTTGCTGCTGGTCATTCCAACTAATATAAGAATCGCTCCATTGATAGAACCAATCTTTTCACACAAGGCTTCAGATTTCGAGAGCTCGTACAACAATGAAACAGCTTCCTCTCTTTCCCTGGATTGCTCATGAGACAAGAACTTAACTATTGTTCGTACAGTGTCACCCTCACCCAATATTGCCTGCAAAACCAGTAAAGCCATTAACATGATTCTCCAGATGCACCCACAACGGTAACATGAGAGATACTAATTTGTAAATCAGCAAAGCATGGAACAACCTTATTATCAGCATCATCCTCTACTACAGTTTTAAGTGTTTCCAATGCCTTACACCGAACTTTGCGGCTGCTACTCTTACACGTGTCAATAATCATAGGTATCAACTCAGCATTGCGCACAACATGCTTATTTGATCTGCTTTTCCGACAGATATACTGAACATACTGCAAGGACTGCAAAACATCACTTTCAGGACTTGTCAGATTTAATAATTTCCGAGCCATATCTAATTGAAAGGCTTCATTTCTAGCAGTCCACTCCTCAATGGTATTTCGCAAAGCTATGGTAGGGTTTAGCTCTGCGCTTTTTAGTTCTTTATGCGTCAAGGGGCAAACTAATTTCCTCCCACTATCTTGGCATTCTCTAAACCATCTTTCTATTGCTTCACGTTCAAAAGTTTGCCCATTTTCTAAAGTCACTGGATCCCGCATGACTTGCTTTGTCAAAGGGCACACAAATGCATCATAAATAGGTTCTACATGCAGTCTCTCAAAATGATAATTATCCTCCGACTGGCTACCAGGGTCATGACTTGAATCCCAACCTCCTGCCATATGATTCAGATTATACCCACTGCAACAAATCCATATAGCATCCCAATTGTAATGAGTTCACATTTAAATCAGTCTCAATAATGAAGCCAAAATTAGCTAACTATCATTCTAACTGAGAACAAAAGAATCCAACCTGGAGGTGGAATAACAATAATAATGCAGAAAAAATATAAAGCAAACTTAAATCTTCCTAGTGCATGTAGTCTGGCAATTGCCTAGCTAGATTTTATTTCTCATATTTCCAATTTCAGCCTACCAAAGACAAAACATGTAAGGACTAAAATACAGGCAGATTGGACAAACAAGTAAACATACTAAAAACGAACTAAAGTTACCCAATTGGAATTAAAATGAAGGAAACATATAATTATAAGATTTCCATACGTAAGCACAAGCAAACTAGAAAACAGATTGAATTTCCATCATACAGCACAAATAAGGCAGCATAGTATGAGCCAAAAAGGACCTTCCTTTAACAACTATAAACAATTCAAAATCACATATACCCACTAAAAACCCATTTCGACACAGAAAGCAATTCCAAATAAAACCAAGACAATACCATACCTATTATTCGTCAATAACGAAGACCCTTGGAAGTGGAGACGAAGGAAGAAGAAGAAAAACCCTAAATTCTAGTTGAAGGATTAAAAAAAAAAGAATTCTTCAACTAAAGGCAGTTTCTTTTCCTTAGAAAATCTGTGACTCTGAATTGAAATTCAATTGGGTTTGGCTTGTTTTGTTCTTCGAAACGAAGGAGGGAGGAGAAAAGGTCTGTTCTTTTGGGTTTGAACAGTAGAAGAAAAGAAAGAACAAGAGGAACCCAACAAGAAACTAGTAAAAATCATCACAGAAACAACAAGTGCAAGAGAGAGAGAGGTGTTGGGGTTGACCAAAGGCCAATAGTCCTTGTCTGATGTGGAGATAGATAGAGAGAGAGGCTGATTTTTAACTGCCGTAAAAATGTGGAGCCCGCCACCGTTTCAACCTCCGGCTGACCCACCATCACCGGGCTGTTCTTGACAACCTGGCAAGCGGCAACTGTTGTCTGTTGCTTTCTTCTTCAGGAATAATTTAAAAACAAATCCAATATTAAAAAAATTATCATTGGAGGGAACCAAACCAACCACCTCAACCACCAACTCGTGCGGAAACGAAACGCTGTCGTTTTGCCTTCGTGAAAGGCCTTGATTAGAATCAGATATCCAATCCAGAACCATTCGGTACAATAAATCAGTTTTACTGTTAGACTACATTTATTAACTACAATTTCTAAGCACCCTACAAATGTAGGGAAAAAAATATTGATTTTTTAAAAGACACTACAACATATGAAAAATAATACATCTCTACAAATATTCAATATTTAAAAAATTTTCAAATTTAAAAAAAATATATTAAAAAATTACATATATTTAGTATACATCTTTTTTATTAAATAATATATTTTTTACAAATTTATGAAAAAAATATAGTTTAACTACTCTTGAACACAAAAATTAAAATAGTCAACAACAAATGCTGTAATTTTTAAAAAATAACTACATCCATCAATTTTTTTTATTTAAAATATTAGTTTGAAACAAAAAAATTAATTGTTAAAAATCATATTTTTTATTTTAAAATTGATAAAAATAATTAAACTGTTATTCAAAATAAAAGATACAAGAAAAACATACACTTATTATTAAAATGCTTAATACTACATCAGTTTCATTTATTTATACAATATTCATTTTGCATACTTTTTAATAAAATATATTTTCTCCACTATAATCCTAAAATACTTTTCTTTATCTAATCATTAAATTCCACTTAGGCCATAATAAAATTAGATAAACTCAATTAAATAATATAATGCTAAAAAAATAATAACCCCACTATTTAATCATTAATGAAAAATTAAACATAATAAAATATTCACATAAAATAATGCTTCCTAAAGGTGAATATTTGATAAAAATTACTATCCCGAATACTGAATTTATTTTTATCGAATACCGAATTTTAAAAATTTATCAAATTTATTACCATTCGATAATTAACACTAACCGAATTACCTAATATACTAAATATAACAAATAAATGTAAAATGTATCAAATCAACAAAAAAAAAATTAACCAAACTAAAAAATATATGAACTCCCTGTTAATTTTCTCTAGAAATTCAGTTTATTTGTAAACAATCAATTTTTATCAAAAACTGATGACCGATTACTGAATATCAAATTCAAAAATAATAAAAAAAATCGGTAACTGTTATCAAATTATTTCAGTAAACAATTTCGGTATTCGGTAAAAATGTTAGTGCTTAACTCCGCCAATCCATAAATTTAAAAAAAAATTGATGATTTAGTTAAAGAAAAAAAAAATGAATTATTGAGGAATTACTCCCTAATAACCTATATCAATTTCAACCCTAAACCATGTTTATCCAATTCTATATATGAAATGCGACATAATTCTGTATTAAGTGCCAATTTATTCATGTATTTTACGCTGTTATTATATAAAAATATGATTGGATTTGAATATGAACTCTTTTTTTTTTTAATTTTATGATCTATTAGTCAGCTCTTATGTATATGAATGTGTTTATTTATATGTCACATTTATATTAATATATAAATAATTTATGATAATTTAATAACTTAAAAATATTTAGTGAATGAGAGAAAAAGAGGAAAGGAGAGAATTTTAAACCTTAACGGTTAGAAATTAAGAATAAATAAAAAAAATTTCAATAAAATTCTAAAAATTAAGTAGTAATAAGTTTTTCCAAAAAAAGAAAAAGAAAAAAAATTGACTGCTAGAAAATCCACAAATTTAAAGTAGTGACAGATTATATATAAATTGGCCGAAAAATAATTATGTCTGTTAATGTTGCAGGCTATGAAATTAATTATTCTCTTATTTTTAATTTCTCACATTTAATTAATTCTCAATTTTTACCTATTGGTCACAATTTTTACAATATCGAATATTTGATGAAAAAATGTTAAAATTCAACTCATATAAGAGAAGTCAGACAATAATAAACAACTATCAAAATTTGCCCACTAGAATACCCACAAATTTGAAATAGTGACAAATTATATAAATTGCAGCATAATAAACTATGTCTGTTAACGTTGCAAGTTATTGAATTAATTGTGACATTATTTTTCAATTTCTCACATTTAATTAGTTTTTTAGTTTTTATTTATTGGTCACAATTAGAAAAAATTATCAAAATTCAACTCATGTAAGATAAATCAAATAATAGTAAATATCACATTACTGTCAACTCTTTCACTATCTAAGAACCACCAATTATTTATTTTCCAACTATCACATTCCTCAAAAATCACTTATTATTTAATTCTTAAACGCATTTTAGATTTTTGCATTTTCCACTATTCTTTAAAGTTAACCATTTTAAGAAATTTTTGTATATGAATAAAATGTTGATAATGAAAAGTTTTTCAAAGTAAATGAAACAGAGGAAATATATAGTTATGCTTATGAATTTTTACATATTTCCTGATTACAATCAACTTTGTAAATTTTTTTTCATACTCCTCAACTTTTATTTTCTTATATGGCACTTTAACTTTTACGAATAATACATAAATTTATTTATTTTGTGTTAAACACACTTGTTTGAATTGGATAAACTATGCATAATTACATAGAAGCTTTCATTGATGAAGCAAATAACTCATTTAATTGAGAGTTATATTTAACTAAACTATCATTCTACCCTCTATATAATGCTCAATTTGCCTCTCCTTAAAATGATTTACACAAGAAGAAAACTGGTGATATTTACAAAAATAAATTCTTATCTTAAATTAATTTTCATAAATTAAAAAATCTAAATTTTAGTAATTCACACCCAATTTATGCTACTATCAATTTTTATAATCACGGGTTTTTAAAGTTTAAATTAAATAATAATCTATTTCTATCCTTTTGTTTTTTAAAAGATCTATTTTTGTAAAAAAAATTAAATATTTTTGTCCAATTTTATATTAAAAAATTCTGTTTTCGTCCGTTGTCCTTTCAAGTAAAACCCCGTAACTTGGAGTAATTCCTTTGGCCTCCAGTTCACAGTTCGTTTTTGACGTTTCGATAATGATGGCTGCACTCATGTCGTATTGACCTCTGGATGTCGTTTATGTGATCTGGGTGGGTTTCATAAGCAAATATTCATTTTCCAAGATTGCAACTTTGCAGGATAAAAGTCTCCTTTTCCGAACACTTCCACTGTTTTCTCTTCTCTATCTAATCACCGGAGTTCAATTATTCCATTCAACATTGTGTCTCTTTAGATTTGAACTGAATTTAGTCGAATTTTATCGTCAATGCTTGCGTGGTGGTGCTTTGGAGAGATCTAATCGTCGGAGAAGGATATCCAGACGGTTTCCGAATTTGATTTTTTTTCGATGGCGGCGGTGCAATCTCCGGGTCCGAACATGGATCAATTCGATGCTTACTTCAGAAGAGCAGATTTAAATGGAGATGGAAGGATTAGCGGAGAAGAAGCTGTGGCGTTCTTTCAAGGAGCCAATTTGCCAAAACAAGTCCTTGCTCAGGTTTTGCTACATCAATTCAACCTATCGTTCTTTTTTTTTTTTTTTAAAATGTTTATAAATGTTCAGTAGTATGACAGCAGGTGAAAGTTGGTAATTAGATTCCTGAATTTCGAGCTTTTACTTTGACATAGTTAAAGGGTAAGAATCGTAAATCTTGAGGCCTAAAATTTTTGTCAATACGAGCTATTGATGCTCGAGGACATGGAACTTGAAGCCTGTTTTTGATAGTTTTGTGTTTATGTTTTTTCCTTGTTAGATAAAGCTAAGAGTTCCCGTTTGTAGTTTAAGAATGTTTTGATTTGCACTGGTGGCTTTTATGTTGGTGCTTGTATAAAATTTAGGACTTCCACTGTTTTATTACATGGGTTTGGTAGTTTGAGTTGATGGAGGATAGAGGGGAGTGTGATTAAGCATTGCAAATTCTTTCTAATTTTGTTTCGTGGTTGTTGATGGTAGCTAAGGAGAAAATTAACGCAATTTGTTCATGATATGGATGGATGCTTGCTAATGACTGGCTTTTATTTATTTCTTTCCTTTTTTGCAGATATGGATGCATGCTGATCAGAATCGCATTGGCTTCCTGGGTCGAGCAGAGTTTTATAATGCTCTCAAACTTGTGACTGTGGCACAGAGTAAAAGAGAATTGACACCTGAGATTGTTAAAGCAGCATTGTATGGTCCTGCTGCTGCTAAAATCCCAGCACCCAAAATTAATCTTCCTACAACTCCTGTGCAGCAGGTAAATCCAGTTGCTGTGACATCTGCCCCACTGATGGGCTCTGTGCCCCCTACATCATCTCAGAATCTTGGCTTTAGAGCTCCAGGGGTTACAAATCCTGGTATGAACCAGCACTACTTTCCACCTCAGCAAAATCAGTCAACGAGGCCACCCCAGACAATCCCTTCAGGAACTGCTTCCCTACCCCTTCAGGGCATCATGACTCCAGAATTATCTAGAGGTATGGTTGGTCGTCCTCAGACTACGTCTGCAAGTAGTGCTACTCGACCCACAAAATCCATGCCTAGTTCTGCTCCCAACCCCAGCATCCCAAACTCTAATATCTCCACCAGTTGGCTTGGAGGAAAAACTAGTATGGGCATGACTGGCCCTCTATCTACATCCAATGCTAATTTGCAGCCAGGAGGTCAAGTTTCTATGCCATCTCAACCATCTGCTAATGATTCTAAAGCATTAGTAGTTTCTGGTAATGGGTTCTCAACTGAATCTTCTTTTGGAGGTGATGCATTTTCTGCATTGTCTTCAACAAGAAAACAAGAATCTCCAATGTCTACTTATACTTCCACTGGTTCATCTGCCTTAGCAACTGCTGTTCCAGCCTCTACTGGAGTCCATCCTCCTGTTAAGTCCAACTCACTTGATTCACTGCAGAGTGCTTTTTCAATGCAACCTCTGGGTGGTCAACTTCAACGAGCCCAGTCACTCCCAACATCAGGTCAACAGGTTTCAACTTCAAGTTCTTCTCCGCTCGCTACTCCTAGCGTTTCAGTTGGAGTAGGAAATTTGTCTGATAATTTGCAGCTTCAGTGGCCAAAAATGAAACCCTCAGATGTGCAAAAATACACTAAAGTGTTTATGGAAGTAGACACTGACAGAGATGGAAAGATCACTGGCGAACAGGCACGGAATCTATTCTTGAGTTGGAGGCTTCCACGCGGTATGATTTTCCATTTTCCTAGTGAAATTCATTTTATGCTATCTTGTCACTAGCTTAATCGCACCAATAATTTGTAGCAAAGTGACCATGTCAGTATTTCACCATAAATTGAATGTTTACTGTAATAACTTTCTGAGTTTTTTTTAGAATCTATGATTTCAGCTATAATAGATTGATGCTTTGTTGTTTTTCTTCAAATCTTACTTGTTCTATTATTGCATACTGGCCTTTGTTTTCCTTTGTGACTGCTTAAGTTTAGTTGGTTTGTCACTTTACAGAGGTTTTGAAGCAAATATGGGACTTATCTGATCAAGACAGTGATAGCATGCTTTCTTTGAGGGAATTCTGCTTTGCTCTTTATTTGATGGAGCAGTACAGGGGAGGTCGCTCTCTTCCAGCATCACTTCCGAGGAATGTTATGTTGGATGAGACACTTTTGTCCATGACAGGTCAACCAAAAGTTGCATATGGAAATGCAGCATGGGGTGCTAGTCCTGGTATTTTCCTGGTGTTTTATTTCTATTCTTTCCCACAACCTCAACATATATTTTTAAATTTTTTGTTACAATTCTCTCTCTATGATCAGGCTTTGGAATACAGCCTGGAATGAGCGCTCAACCAATAGCTCCTGCCACTGGTTTGAGGCCCCCAGTTCCAGTGGCTTCCCCCCAAGTCCAGCCTGATGGAGTTGTATCGAACCAGCAGAAGTCAAGGTCACCTAGTATGGAGGATTCTTTTATGAACCAAAGTGATGGTGGGGTGCTGAATTCATTGCCTCAGGATGAAAAAGTCTCAGATAAAAAGGCATCATTCTGTCTTCATTGCTCTTTTATATTGTTTCATTGAATTGGAAAGTGTTTATTTTGTAGATATTCTTAAACATTCTGATCGATGGAATGGACCTGAAGGGAAGAGAAAAACATTAGCGATATTTTATTTGTTTGTGAAGAATTTTTTCCTTACATAAGATGAGAGAGGGAAGACTTAGATGGCATGGACATGTTTTACCCTCATATGGCGGTTCGTGAGTGTGAGAATTTGATGATTGAGGGGGCAAAGAGGGATCAAGGAAGACATAGGACCGTTTGGATGGAAGTGATAGCCAGAGATTTACGAGCTTTAGATATAGAGGCAGATTTGGTTAGTAACAAACTTGAATGGAGGCGTAAAATCTGTGTCATGGATGGAGCCTAAGGCTTGTGTTGATTTTTGTATTATGGTTGAGCTTACTAATGGAGGATCCATACAGCCAACCCCCAACTTGTTTGGGATTAAGGCTTAGTTGTTGTTGTTGTGAAGAATCAGTTTGTCAATGCTTCTATGCATTGCAAAGAGTTGCTGAGGAACATGAACACATGATTTTGACTGATGCTTTCTGAAAAAGAGAAAAAATATCTGAAACTAGTTGGCTATAACTTTCTTGGATTGCATTCCCTATTTTCTCACTGACTAGCTGAAAGCAAATTACTTATGAGATCCTGCAAAAATAAATGTGCTATAAATTTTGAAATAGTAAATCTGCCAGTCCTGTTGCCCTTCTCATGCATTTACCTTTCTTTTTTTTTTCCCCTCTGAATTTTAAATCAATTTCACATATTGGTGATGGAGCAGTGAAGAAAACTGTGATTTCAGATTTGCGAAGCTAGCCTGCAGTTGGTTTAGTCTGTCTGCTAAGAGATGGTTATTATGTGCTGTTATTTGTTTCGAAACATGTGATGTTACTTTAAAGTGACCAAAATTTCAGACCTAGGTGGATCGAGATCTGTAAATGAAATAGTTGGGGTTCAGTATCTTGTTTACACACTTCTAGTTTTTGGTTTTGCAATAGACTGTTAAACTAAAAATATGTTTTCTTTATTTGTGTAACAGCTACCACTGTCAATCTGTTTTCCGTGTCTTGTTATTATCACTCTTTTAATATTTTGATTTTTGAAATGGAACATATTTTCTCCTGTGATTTTGTTCCTTGCTAATTTTTTTTTTGTTATTAGTAAGTGCGCATACATTTTCAACAATATGTTGACTGTTCTGAATTGCTTGTAGGCTGATGAACCAGAGAAGGTGATTTTAGATTCAAAAGAGAAGATGGAGTTTTACCGCTCTAAAATGCAGGACCTTGTGAGTAGTTTATATCTTGAAGTATTTCTTTTCCTCTTTGTTTTTGTCGCTACCCCTTATTTTTCAATATCAAAAGTTCAACAAATTGCATATGTGCAATAAATTCTTAATATAAAAAAGGTCACAAAAAGCTAGCATTATTTGTTCTTTAATTATATTATATGTCTGGCAGTGTTATTTGAGGATTGGAAGAGGTTTTCTGACCATCATTCAAGGGGTTTGGTTTAGTGCAAGAAGCTTAACTGCTTTCCTATTTAATTGTCAACTAGGGTGGTTAAACAAGTTGGTCATGTAAAGCCACTAGGTTAACAAATGGGATTACCTTTCGTGACTGCATTCTGCTTATTATGAACTGAGTATAGTTATCAGGATTCCCCTCATCCCCAGCGTACAGCGAACAGCATTGTGTGCCCAAAACACAGTTCTTTTGCATAACGAAATGTTGTGGGACATGATCTGGGTCACCAAATCTACGATTCCATTCGGTAAAATTCGCACAGATAGGAAGAGAAGAAGGTGCCAAAAGCTGAATATGAAGTGTGCTAACTCTTGTCTTTCATGGCTGATTCTGATTTTGAAAGGAATTTAAGTTAATACGAGGATAGAGAGAGAATTGGTAAAATATAGGGTAGAGAGGTGTAGGGATTCAAGAATTGAGTTTACAGGGGAAAAGAAGATATATTTAGGCAGAGGGCAGTTCAAGAGTTTAATTGAATTAAGATTCTACATTATTGAGAAAATGCAAATAATATTTTCTTATTTAATTGATATATAATTTTTATCTGCTAAACATACCTTACTGAACCAAATTTTAATACTTAGCTTATGGTGTCCCTGTTCCCATCCCATGAACTGGAATGTTCTGAGAAATCTGGTAACTATGGAACTGAGTCCTTCGCTCTCAGCGTGACATGAAGGTGCAAACATGCTGAACTATGAAGAATCAGTTGTGCCAAAACATACTTGTTTCTTCTATAAACTGGTCAATATTATCGTCGAGCGCCTGTTAGCACTATAATACAACAAGATGCAATGCATTTTTATGAAACTCTTTCTTTTCCTTTGAGTTTTGATTCTTGATAAAATCCCAAAAATTTCAATTTTCCATACTGCTTTGGACTTCTAATAATACTTTTCCCATCGCAGGTTCTTTACAAAAGCAGATGTGAAAATAGACTGAATGAGATCACTGAAAGGGCCTTGGCAGATAAGCGTGAGGTATTATGGGAAATGTAATGATTAGGTTGCTCTCTTTATCAAGATCCTCTATTTGACTTCATGTTGGCAATATGTATCAACAGGAAGAGATGTTGGGTAAGAAATATGAAGAGAAGTACAAGCAAGTTGCAGAAGTTGCATCTAAATTAACTATTGAAGAGGCCACATATCGTGACATTCAGGTAAATTTATATTATCTTAGAAATGGTGACTTGCAGGATTTAACAGCTTAGTGTAATAATTGAATTGCATCTGTTTAGATGAAACATGTCTCTATCTCATGTGATATCTGCTTCTGGAATTTCTATGTGGAATCTCTCATGATTACATGATTAAAATTCAGGAGAGGAAGTTTGAGTTGCATCAAGCAATAGTGAACATGGAGCAAGGGGGAAGTGCCGATGGTATTCTTCAGGTACATCTAGCCATTTAACTATAATTATAATTTATCCAGTGAGGATTCTGTTCAATGCTAATCTGTCAGTTGGCCTGATAGGTCCGTGCTGATCGTTTGCAATCCGATCTTGATGAGCTACTGAAGGCTTTAACTGAACGTTGCAAGAAACATGGGTTAGAGGTTAAGTCAGCTGCAGTAATTGAGCTTCCTAATGGTATTTCACTTTTATTCCTCTCAATTATGTTTTAAAAATTTCAACACGATTCTTTCTTTTCAATTTTCTGTGGCATTTCACTATGAATAAATAATGATATACAACTAGAAATATTTATTGTTTTTATTGATCTGATTCTTGAAATCTGCAATAATTCTTCTACCTTATATGCCAACAAGTTAAAATTTTATGGATATTCAACTTTCTTCAGTAGATATTTATATAGGCTTACATGACTGCATTCTTTGGTAATAAAGTTTTCTTAATCCCAGTTGGGATGATTAATTTTTGTCTAGGTGAAATAGCATTATTTTCACTACGGTAACTTCAGTTAGAAATGATAACACAATGATTGTCAGTTGCAATGAACATTTATAGTGACTGATCCACTTTCTAGGATATTTTTTATCTATAGTTCTATTTTTCATTATTGCTTTTTCACTTGAAGCGGCTTGTTAGGTTTATTTTATTTTATTTTATTTTATTTCTCGAGTCCCAAACCAATAGTTACCATTTATTGCTCAACTTGTGACCTTTTTACATCTGGTTATCTTTTAGGTTGGCAACCTGGCATTCAAGAGGGCGCAGCTGTTTGGGATGAAGATTGGGATAAGTTCGAAGATGAAGGTAAGTCTCTAGCCTGGAACATTTCCTCCTACCGTGTCTAGCCTCCTCTGCTCTCTTGGTGTGTTTTACATCAGAGTGTTGGAAAAATCAATAAGATTTGTACTTATTGCAACATGTTACCGCTTTTAGGGTTTGGCAATGACCTTAAAGTTGATGTGAAAAACATTCCTCCAAATTCCAAGTCCATGGCACAAGATGGTAATCTAACCCCTGATTCTTTATCGAACGGTGGACATCCCATAGAGGGTGAATCTGTGTATAGCGAAGATGAACTGACAAGAAGCCCTCATAGCAGTTCGACAGGAAGAAATGCTGTAGAAAGTCCATCTAAGGCATTTTCAGATGTTTTTGCGAAGAGTACCGATGCAGATGCAGAAACACATAGGTATTGTGGTTCATCTGTTTCTGTGTTTTGAACTGTTTATCTCTTTCTTTAGAATTGATCTATTGCCATAAAAAAATGCTGATGATGTGGTTTTACATTTTTGGTTGTAGGAGCTTTGATGAATCAACATGGGGTGCTTTTGACACTCATGATGATACAGACTCAGTCTGGGGATTTAATCCTTCTAAGGTGAGGCCTTTTTCTTTTCCTATATGTTATTTGACAAATTCAGATGTGTCTTTCGGTTGCTAACTTGCTGCAAGTTATGGGAAGTTTAGATAGATGATAAATCTCTGACCATGGCACATGCTACTTGCACTTAGTTGCTTGCTTAACGATTAAAAAAAAAACCTGCACATTCTAATCTCTGTAGCAACATGGGAATTGATTCATACATTTGGCTGGCAATCTCATTGGCAGTCCTTATACTGAGCATTCCTACACTAGCAACTTTATTTTTCTTACACCAACACACTACTAAAAGAAAGTAAATACATAAAGATAAAAATAAAAAAGGTGTATACGAGGTATATGCTGCTATATTCATTATTTGACCCTATCTAGAACTGCTGTTTATTTGCTTGATGCTTGGATATAGTAACAGGTCCAGTAGATGACTTAATGTTATTGTCTAGCAGGATGCAGATAAGCATGGAAACCTTTTTGGAACTGAAGATTTCAATGTAAAGCCAATAAGAACAGGATCCCTATCCTCTGAGAGTATGTTTCAGAAAAAGAGCCCTTTTTTTGAAGATTCAGTTGCTGGATCACCGAAAAGGAGCCCATTTTTTGAAGATTCAGTTGCTGGATCACCGAAAAGGAGCCCCTTTTTTGAAGATTCCATTGCTGGATCCCCGAAAAAGAGCCCCTTTTTTGAAGACTCTGTTGCTGGATCACCAGTGGCCAGGTTTGGCAACTCTCCAATGTCCAGATTTGCCAACTCTCCCAGATACAGTGAAGCAGGTGACCACTTTGATAATTTCTCAAGATTTGATTCCTTCAGCTTGAACGAGGGCAGCAGTGGATTCTCTCCCGGAGAGAGGCTTACTAGGTTTGATTCCATGAGCAGCACGAAAGATTTCAACCATAGCCATGGCTTCTCTTCTTTTGATGAAGCGGATCCGTTTGGCTCCAGTGGACCATTTAAGGTTTCGTCTGAAAATGAAACTCAGAAAAAGGGTTCTGAAAATTGGAATGCCTTCTAGCCGGCTATCAAATTGCCCATTATTTTTCTCCTTTCCTCCCATTTTGTATTTTGTTCATTGTAGCCCTATATTTTTTATTCTGCTGTATAGATTGGGATCAAGTGCTGAGTCGAACTGAACTTAACTGTTGTAAAAGTTATTTGGTATATTTTTCGAGTGGATGCTTCATTTGGTGAAAGAGTTTTTTTTCCCTTAGCAATAGACTCTGGATGAGCAATGCAATGTAAGAATTACCTGTGAAAACTATAGTAGTGAAGTTACTGCCGCCTTCATTTCAGCTTCTTTAGCTTTAATAAGATCAACTTGTTTGCAGAAGTTGGAAACTCCATTTATGTTACCCAAAATTTAAGTTCCGATGTATGTAAATAAATCTGAGCTATATAATTAGCATCCGAACTAAATCGAATGACTAATTTAGATACAAATTTCGGATAGCTAATCTGTTTTGCTCAAGAACAACTATAACCTGAACATTAATATTGTTTCAAATTTTTTTAATAATAAATTACGTTGAATCTATAAAACAAAATTATGGTCTCTAAACCCATCGATTCACTTCCACGCTGCAACATGGTTCAATTGAGTAAGGCGCTAAAAATAAAAAACACCATAAGCCACCACAGATGGTATAAATAATTGAGCAAAAAATTGGCAAGTTGGCAAAGAAAGCCAATTCTGTATCAAGGAGCATAATATTATCTCTTCTCTTTGGTGTCTTGTAATTGTTTGCAGACGCAATCATACACCGAAAGCATCGCTGAACGTGTATTCGCTATCTCTACGAGTGTCTCCAGTGCTGCAAAATATTACCACAGCTTTTCAGAATGGATTTCTGGGTGTTTTGCATATCTTAAATGGAATACTTCTGTTAAACGTTCACCTGTCTCAAATGATAGCTGGGCAGCTCGAAGCTTCGGTGGAACCAGAGTTCCAAATACAGAGAGTGATCTTGATCGCTCTCTTTGAACCTTCACTAGAAGAAAGAATATAAATTTAACAAACGACATACATTCTTGAATACTTCAAACAAGAACAACAAGAAATTTGAGAAAACTCTTACTTGGTCATCAACCTTTAGTGCAGCTAGCTTTGGAGATGTTATTTCTTCTGCAATAAAATCGAAAAACAGCAAAGTCAAAATATCAATTGCAAAGTGAAATATGTTTCAGGATTCCATATTGTGAGAAGAGAGGCAAATTCGCTATTTACTACGAGATTATGAAGTAATCATGCAATGTAATCACCATAACAGTATATTTCTTTGTCTTCTCAGACATTAGAATTAAAAAGAAATCTATGCCGTCCGTCATCATCTTGCATTATGTTCTACCAAACAATAGCTTCAATAGATAAGAAGATTATACCAGAAAGCTGGGAGTTGCCCCAGTGCCGGAGATGTGGACTGCCAGGTTTTCCCCACAGCTCATCTTCTCTTGAGTTTTGATCCTCAAAAGAATCGAAGGATCCCCATTTCCGCAACATAAAGTTTGGTTGCTCCATGGAATCTACCATTCAAGTCTAAATTCTTCAGCATCAAAAGTACAGAAATGGAAAACCAAAGAGAAAGAAGGAACTACATTTACCATGATCTTGTGTAACTTGCAATGAAGTAGAAGCAGAATGGACTTTCAGGTCCAATAAAGTGCCATTGATGCGCGAAGCTCCCATCGAATGTCTAGCACTAGCCAACTCCATCCAACCCTGCAATTCAAGAGTTCAAGCTTTTTATCATTCAAACATAGAAAACTTCAAACTTTAGTTAAAGATTCAAGCTTTAACTCAAATCAGTGATTAGAAACTTCAAACTTTAGCTAAAGATTCAAGCTTTAACTCAAATCAATTATTATATTCAGGAAAAAATATTTGGTGAGAAGGGTAAAACACTGCAGTTTAATCATTCAAACATTCAAAAGTTGTAATAGCTTTTATCAATCAAACACCCAAAACACAAAAGCTCTAAGTAAACAAATTCAAGCTTTTAACTAAAACAAACGATCGTATAAAAAAATCACCAGAAGAAGAGTAGAACCCTGAAATGTAATCATTCATACATTCAAAAAATTCGAACTTCAATAAAAATAAAATGAATCTTTTATCAGTCAAAAATTGGAAGTTTTAAGTAAAAGATTCAAACTTTAAACTCAAAATCAGAGGTTATTTTAAAAGATTTATTACCTGGCGAAGGGTAGAAGATAAAGAATCAAAGAGATTCAAATAACTGTCAACAGAATCAAGAAATTGCAGAACGTTTTCATCTCCTACTCGCTTGTCTTGTTTATTATTATCTTCCTCGAGATTTAGCTCTTTGATTTCATTCTGCAGACAAATTTCTTCCTTTACCTCTTCCATGGAATTGGGCGTCTCAGCACAGCAGCCTCCAAGAATTGATATGGGATTCTTCTTTTCTTGAGAGAATTGATCTGGGATTCTTGTGAACTATAATGTAATTTTAAGATGAGTTTCTTGTCAATATGAAATGGCGTCGTTTTTACCGTAGAACCAATGTAAAAAAAAAAAAAAAAGAAGAAAGAAATATCAATTTTAGGTTTTTAAATTATACTGGACATGTTTATTTGGATTTGTTTGAATTGGTTTTTTTTTTTTTTTTTTTTCTAAAAAAAGACAAATATTGTGATATTATAAATATTTCCTAACAAGAAGGAAAAGGACTCTAAGGCGACGCTCTCTGTGGTCTCTTGTTCATTTTTCGCTCTTTCTAATTAATATTTTCTTGATGTTATGCATCTAGATATTGGAAATCTTAATCTGGATAAAGCGGAAATAGCACATTTTAGGGTTTTGCTGGGAGTAAATAGCAATAATTGAGTCAAAAATACTCCTAACCCTTAAATCTTACAGAATAAGTGTAATTTATTCCCACTAAAACTCTTAAATCTTTCTTTCACATCACAGTTTTTTTAAACCCAAATGCCATTCAAGCATTTATACATAGCTTTACTCGAAGGAACCAGGCAGAGGTTACACTAGAATGAATATCTATTGAGTATAAAAAAAGAACACTTTACGTATTTATATTATTATTATTATGTATTTTTGAAAATTTGTTGCCAAAAATTGAATTTTTTGTTTGTGTCATATTAATATGAGGCCAGAGTCACAAGTTTGAGAGCAATATAAAATTGTAAACGGATAAAGAAGCCCTTGTGGTGCTTATCAGCATATTGCGACACCTGTTCTTTGGATTTTTTGTTATCAGTAACAGGTATCAGTTTCTAGTATTTTACATCAAATAACTCTTTGCTTTTCAAACAAGTCATCTTCATGCTTTTTCTGACTTTGGCTAGCAGCAACAAGACCAGATGTTATTTTTCATTTTGTTCTATTTCCATGCAGGATACAGCTTCAGAATAGAATGCACAAATGTAAAGAATTATTCCAAATTATAAAGACAAACAACTTAGCATGCTATTGCTAGTGGTGTACTTCAACTAACTGGATAAAACCAAGTAACCTACTTTATAATCCTTCAAATGTCCCCAATCCATTGTTTTCACTCTCAACTTTATGTTGATGAGTATAAAATTGGATATACCTCTGCAATGATCTTTCTTCTTATTAAGGCCTCTAAGGCATCTCTACCGTTGGTTTCTTGTTTTCATTCTGTAGTTTGTAGTGTACCTGTGCTGCTCATATTCAGCTGCTATGAAGCTCCATTAGAATCAGCATAGAAGGCGCAGTTTAAGTCCTAAAATGTGAAGATACAAGAGAAGGTTATTTCCAAAAAGAACATATTTTTATGTGCTGCTGTTATAAAAAACAACAAACACGGCCTTAAAAACAGAATAGAAAGCAGAACGATGAAATATAGAAGAGAATAGAAGAAAAGAAAAAAATAAAGAAAAGGTACCTGGTTTGAGTTTGATCCCACGGGCATCATTTTTATTGCAGCAGAAATTGGCATGCCAAGGAACCCAAGGAATACCGTAAAAAACCATTGTTGCCAACTGAGTGGACATGTGTTTGCAAACTTACCCAGGAATTCAACAATGACAATTTGGAAGAGTATGGTACAAGCAAGTACAGCCAGAAACATATTGTTCTTCAGAATTCCTCGAAAGACTTTAATCTTTTCCATTTCTCTCGAGCTGGTCATGTTGAAAACCTGCAGAAAGAAATTAGCTTTAAGTGTCAGTTTTACCAAACAAAAAAAAAAAAAAAAAAAAGCTTTTGGCAAAGTTAAGTACAGCTTTTTGGTCTAAAACAACAAAATATAGCTATTTTTATTGGATTTGAATCTAATGATGAAATTACCTGACTAAAGACAAATGCATTAAAATTCAACGTATTTAATATTAAATCAGAATCTGGGCCATCAAGATGAAAAATTGCTTTTCCTCTTGACTGAAGATACCATAACATTATAAATTGATAACATTGACTGTCTCAAAATATTCCTCCACATTACATTACTAATGAAGTTTCCTTTTCGACCAACTGGTGATCCCTTCATCAGGTCATCATTAGGGGGTTCACTGACTAGTGCAAGTGCTCCTAAGGTATCCATGATCAAATTGACCCAAAGAAGTTGGACAGCAGCTAAGGGAGCATGACCTATGAAAAGAGCAGATCCAAAATGATGATCTCTAGTGTAATCCTATGGAAATGCTGAGAAGCAAAATCTGTTATCTTAATATGTACTATTAGACCGATACCTGTCAAGGTGGTACAAAGGTTGACGATCAGAACAACTAGAATAACTGTCAATTGAAACTGAACCAACTTTTGAATGTTTATATAAATTGAAAGGCCCCATTTTGCCAAAGTCACAATTGTTGAGAATTATAACATCAGCATGATTCTTTGATACCTGCAAAACATATATATTTATACAGATTTCAAAATGTATACCAAACAGTTTTCTCATTAAACAAAAAAAAAAAAAAAAGTATACCAAACAGCTTCATGAAAATTTCAGAGTGACCATAAGCATTCTCAAAAACTAGCACGTCCTTTGTCCCATACAAGAAAATAAGTAAACCAGAACAAACCTCAGTTCCAAGAATGCCCATTGCAAGCCCAATGTCTGCTTCATGGAGAGTTGGAGCATCATTTGTATTAGTACCAGTAAAAGCAACAACTTCTCCAAAAGTTGTTTGTAGGTGCTTCATTAGTGTATGCTTATCCAAGGGCAAACATCGAGCCATCACCTGCAAAAAGAATTACTAAAAGTTGTTCACAAGATAGTTTCCCAGCTTTTCACAGTCAGCAGAAAAAAAAAAGCATTTAATGTTATCAAACTAGAATATAACAGAAGATCACAAAATACTGCAGATGATAAAAAAGAAACAAACCTGAATTTTTGGAATAAGTTCTAGTAGCTCTTTCTCAACCTTCTTCCGGAATTCAGATCCTTCCATTGCTATGCCCTTATCAGTTAAAATTCCACATTCCATGGCAATAGCCTTAGCAGTATTTATGTTGTCTCATTCGGACATTAATTCCAGCTGATCTGCAAATTGCAACAGACTCCTTGATACCAGGGCGCAAGGGAGTTTTAATACCCACAATACCTATACAAGTGAAACCCTTGAAAGGAATAGAGCTCTCAGCAGTAAAATCACTTCCAATTTCCAAATAAGCAAGGCAAAGGGTTCGAAAAGCTTCACTAGCGAGTTGCTCAATTGTATTCTTCAAATGATTGATGGTTGCTTCATCAAGTGGAACAACCTTACCATCTGTGTTTATAAATTTGTCACAAGCAGCTAAAACTATTTCAGATGCTCCCTTACAGTGTGCTCTAAAATCTCCAGTACGAATTTGGTGACCAAAGCAATGCCTCGACATGGCTTCGGTAGCTTTAAAGTTCAGTTATGTTTAACTGTAATTTGGATGTTGCTATCAAGCAACAAATACAATATACATGTAAGGGATACTCAAGAGCCAGCATTTATTTTTCTTCTCTTTTGATAGGACTAGGGAGCAACTTCACTTCCCGGATGTAAACATTGACCAGCCAAGCTGGTCGCCTGCTAATCCATCTACTGTTTCTGGGGCATCACTTGCTGGAGCTACCATATTATTGAATATGACAGTCTTCGCCGTGGTATATTGTGCTCATTAGCTACATCCACCAAAGAAGATGCTGCAAATTCAACTGTAACGATATGGCCTGCTATATTCTTTGCCTTAGCATTCGACCATGGAAGGGATGTCAAATTGAATATTCGATGCCATAAGCTTCATGCATAATCAGAGGCTGCGACCCCTGCATCTCTACTGTTGTTTTCTTGTCTTGTTCTGTTATTGTATCCAACGGTGCTGCTCATATTCAGCCTCCATGCAGTTCCTTCAGCTTCAGATTTCAGAATCGAAGTAGAAGACACGGTTAAGTCCTACAATGTGGAGAAACAAGTGAAGGTTATTCCAAAAAGAACAAATTTTCATCCCTTGCATGTCAACCAGTAGCGTCAAATAAAACAGGCATGGCCTTAAGAACAGAATATGAAGGGGAACAATGAATAGAGAAAAGAAGAAACAAAAAGAACTTTGCATATTACCAGTGGAGTTTAACAAAAGTCTAACTAGAAAAAAAACTAAGAACATGTTTTCCACTGCTTCAAATGTTTGCAACTTATGCAAAGCATTCTATAGACATTGACCAAGACAAACAGTTGTAACATGATAATTATCGTCTACTCAAAAAAAAAAAATAAATAAATAAATAAATAAATCGTCACCCTGTAGGCAAATAGAAGTACCTATTGTTAGGAAGATATGAAAACCAAAAATGAACATGTTTAAACTTGGCATGAATGGACATATTAAAAATGCCAGCCCTTAGCACGCCAAAATCTCCGAGCATTTTCACTTTGACGAGCATCTTTAATCTTCAAGAAGAGTTTGTAAGCTCTCTCAACGTTATTTGAAGCAAGTAGCTTATTATTTAGTTTGCTGTAAATAAGCCTGCTTGGGCAAAAGCCCTTGTGCAAAGATTCTTCCATCACAAGTACAGCATTTTCAAGCTGCCCTATATTGCAGAGTCCATTAATGATATATTCATAAACTTCCACGTCAGATGGATAACCGCTTTCTTGCATCTCTTCCCATAAATTTAACAACATTCCACACTTCCCGAATCTAGAAAGTCGCATCATCAATAGCTTATAGGCACTAAGTGATATTTTGCAGCCAGCTTTTCTTGTCTTCTTGTAGATCATCATTGCAGCATGGGGTGGACCAAAGCTACAGAGAGGTTCAATAAAAGAAGTTACAGTTCCTGTTGAAGGCACAATTCCCCGACCTAACATCTCCTCCAACATTTCAAGTGCATCAGCCACTTTTCGAGCTTTGATGAAAGCAGATATCAGTTTGGTATAAGTATTAAAATCTGGATCGCAATTGTTACTCAGCAAACAGCGGTAATATTTCATAGCCCCATCATAATCCCCAACAGAAATAAAATTAGAAATCATTGCATTGTAAACACCTGTGTCTAACATACAATCTCTCTCTCTCAAATTATCGAAAACCTTAATAGCATCTTCAATCTTACCAGCTCTTCCTAAACCCTCAATAAGGAAACCGAAAGTTGTACAATCAGGAGTAAAACCATCCTCAACCAATGCCTCCAAAACCTTCTCCATCTCACAAGCCTGACCAAATTTTGACCACCCACCAATAATTATATTATATGTAGTAACATTAAATGGTATCTTCCCCTTCACCAAATTAAAATAAGAATTTGCAGCACCTACGTGGGACCTTTTACACAAACATTGCAAAAGAACGTTCAAAGACTCAGTATTACGTCCAAATCCAAACTCTTCTGTATTTCCAAATACTTGAATTGCCTTATACACTCGCCCCGCCCTAACCAAACTATCCACAACAATTGACAATGTCTCCAAATCAACATCATTACCTTCTTCCCTCATATCACCCAACATTTGCAGCATAAAATTTATGAACTTTCTTCTACCCAATGCTCTAATAATCACGTTATAAGTATCAATATTCTTGGGTAATTGTTTTATTGCCCAATTAAAGAACATAACCATTGCTTCACCTCCTAAGTTCCCTCTATTCAGTACTTTAGCAACAACATCGATATTCAAATCTACTCCAGTATTCCTTAAAGCACTCTCAATCGCTGATTTCCCCTTTAATTTTTGAAGAAAAACCCCTCTCAATTTCTCTTCAGGCAATAAAAAACGATCAGCAACCACTCTACTTTCTACTAGGTTTTCCGATCGGTTCTTTCCACTTGTATCATTGGTAGCAGAAAAGGGTAAGGGTAATAAATTAGAGAGTTGGTGAAGAACATAACTTTCGTCGATATTAGATTGGTTCTTGAGCTCATTCGGCAATGGCTTATGAACTAAAGGGTTCAATTCCGTATCAAATGTTGAAAATTGAAACGATGAAAGTAATGAGCAAAGGTATGGTGAAAAGTACCTGGTTTTGCTCAGGCAGGTGAGGACAGCCATGGAAGAAGATTAAGCTTCCACGGATGCATAGAAACATGTATCAAGATTCAAGCGTGACACTGGACAGCGCCAGCGAAACAAAAGATTTTAAATATAGAGATAATTATTAATTAGTCCCTTAACTTTTACATATTATATAATTGGTATTTATTTTTATTTGAGAATCCGTCTTTATATTTTTATTATTGTATTTTTAAAAAAAAAATTATGATTTTTTCCTTTTTTTTTATAACACATTCAACGATATCTTTCAATATTATTAAGAACAAACAATATTTTCTACGAGTTTTAATTTCGTTCAATAATTTTGTTTCTTTTGTGGCTAATGATTAAAGCTTCCAAGAAATTCAGACATGGAAATAATTTTGGCTGGTTTAAATGATGAAATTGCTTGGTTCAAATCGGAAGCTTTGAAGTGGGTGGTTTGGTCTTCATTTTCAAAATCAATTTTCGCTTCTTCCAGTTTCAAAATCTGGATATGCTTGAATTTTATTTCTAATCGATTTCAATTTTTGATTCTCCTTAAGATGAACCAACAATGGTAAAGGATGAAGAAGATAGCAGCACTCTGAAAGGTGGTGGTGGCGACTCCTAGGGTCGCAGGAGGAAGATGATCCACTGTTGGTACTAGAAAAGAATAAATAAATTTATATTTTTTAATTTTTTAGTTTATCAAAATAATAAAATAAGTATGAAGAGAAAATCATTAAATATGTTAAAATACATAAAAAATTATAATTTTTTTATAATTATTTAATAATTTAATAAACTAAAAAATATATAAATATTTTAAAAATTTAAACACTAAATTATAGAATTTTAAAATAAATGAATAAAAATATTAAATATTTTAAAATAAATAATTAAAAATTTTAAATATTAAAAAAATACTAATGCAAGAGTATGAACTCAATTTTAATAAAGTAACATTAATAGGTTGTTAAATGGAAGAGGTTAAATTAATTAAATATGTTAAATTTTTATATAAATTGTTTGTAATTTCTTTGTAAAAGTTTATATTTAAAGATTTAATCTAATTTTTAGTTTGTAAAATTATATATATTTTTTAGTTTCAGCTAAATTATAATCTTTACATTTTTTTCAAATTTTATAATTTTATATTTATATTTTTACAATATACTAAAATGTTCCAGTATCATATTTTTTTATACATTTTTGTCTTCGTATAAAAATCTCTTTAGAATTCCGTTGATTTATTTATTTATAAATATATCCAAATAACCTCAATTCTCTTGCATGTGGATGTCATTACATTTTCAAAGTGGGACATTTCAAAAATAATATTAACGGAGTTTATGTGGAGTTTTAACGGAGATAAAAAATTGTCACACAAAATTCAGTACAAGAATATTAAATAATCATTTTAAAAATTGGTAAAAAAAATATGATTTATAATAATGACAAAATTATAAAGTTTTTTTTAAATAATTTAACAAATGTCTTTTTTATATTTATTTTAATAAAGTGAAAATAAATTATAACTATTAATTAAAAAAGAAAAAAATTAAATCCAGTCAATTGTGTTTCATTTAATTTCTATTTTATAGTCATATATCTTTCAGGTTTAGAAACGTGTTTTATTCTATGAATCCATATTAGAATAGAAGCCTTGAAATGAAATTTGAAACTTTTTTTTTTTGAAATTTAACAATAAGTTTCGATATCAATTTTTTAGCGTAGTTAGTAGAAATTAACTTTTTAATATAAATTTTATATAAAGCAAATTTAATAAATACAAATGAATTAGTGTTTAATTTAAAATTTTGAGTCAAATTCTATAAATTGCAAAACATTCTCGACATTTTATTTGAGGAAAAAAAAATAGTACAGAGGTTTTAAAAAATTCTATCTTAAAGACCTCTAGCATTTTTTAATTTAAAAAACTTAATATCCATAATATTGATTATATATGTATATAATTGACATTGAATTTTTAAAAAATAAAATTAAATTAAATTAACATTTACATATTATTTCAAAATATAAAAGATTCAAGTATGCAAAATTATACAATTATCTCCTTTAAAAAAAAAAATCACCAATAATAGGCTGAAACTGAAAAGCTGAAACCTGGAGGGGGAAAACAAAAATGTCACCGCCTAAGCAAAACCCAAAAAAGTTCCCGCCAAACTCCATAACCTCATTCCCAAACAAAACCCAGAAACGAATCCCTCATTTCCACCTCTTTCAAAGCTCCCATACCACTCAACAATGATCTCCGTAACACAAGCAAGCGATTCAAACTCAAACCCTACTCCTAAATCCAAAAATGCTTACCATGTTGGAGGAATCAAAGTAGAATTTCCTTACCAACCCTATGGAACACAGCTTGCATATATGGGGAGGGTCATTTCCACTCTTGATCGCGCCCAAAGAGATGGCCATTGCCATGCGCTTCTTGAATCTCCCACGGGTACAGGGAAATCCCTTTCGCTTCTTTGTTCTACACTTGCTTGGCAACAGAATTATAAGTTTAAGTACCAGTATGCTAATCTTACTCAATCCAAGCCTAATCCTGAAGCGATGACTGATCCTTTGGGTCATGGCGGTGGCTTTATTCCAGAGACACAGCCTTTAAGTAAGCTTGAGATTAGTCGCTTTTTCTAAACCTATTAGTAGTCTTTGCCTTATTATACTGATACAAAAGAATTGGGAACTTTTTTTCTGGTAGTTCTTACCTGTATTTGAGAATGTTGTAGTTTCAATATTCTGGGCGATGAAGAGGGCTTATGTATGTATTAATCAATTAGATAGTCATATAAACAGTTGAATTGTTTAGGTATTCCAATACCTTCTGGAAATGTGGAGCCCCCTCAACCTGCCGGAGCTAACAAAGGTCCAAAGAAAAATGCTGCACCCACCATTTTTTACTCGTCGTAAGTTTAAATCTTGAATTAGTACAATGAATGGATGGTTTATTCCTTTCAGTAAATGCAATTGTATTGTGCTTTGAGTTGCTCATGTAGAGTGAAGTATTGAATTGCCCATTTATAGTGAAGTAGTGTCAAGTGTAGTTCAGTTACATATGAGTTATATTTTCAGTACTAAATTCTTCTGTTTGAATAAACTTGAACACATAATTTTTTTTTTTTTCAGGTTCATTAGAATATCACACTTATAGCTTATTCTAATGGCATACTAGTAACTAGTTGATAGTGATACTTTTGGCCAAATCTTATCACTTGATGTTAATGAGCAAGTAAAGATAAATGAGCATTTATGGAACTTGTTTGAGTACATATACCTTGTTTCTTTAAGATGGCACAGTAAATATGTTTTTAACGGTAGATAAATCTAGTCTTTTAAGTTTCCATATTATACATCAAAGTGCTTTTTGTGATTTCATATGGTGATGCAGTAATACTAACAACATGCTATGATAATGGATTTTTGTTCTCTATTGTTTACATGGTTCCCTTCAGGAGGACACATTCACAAATCTCACAAGTAATCCGTGAATACAAGAAAACTGCATATCGGGTGCCAATGGCAGTTTTGGTAGGTTTCTTCCTTTAACTATTGGTTTTCTCTTGTTGTTTGGACATTTGACTAGCAGTTACTTGATCGTCGTCACCATTCTAATTTTGCACCTTGCTTCCCCTCCCATTTAGATAGCGTATTTGGAAGTTGACTGTTACATTCTAGTTGGACATGTTCTAGTTTTTATGATGACATGTTTAACTAAGTTGTCACACATAAGACACACTTAAGTTTCAAAATGGATATTCACGATATTTCTGGCAGGTTATTCACATTTCTTAAGCTTATTAATGTTATAGAAACTAATATTTCTAATTCAGTCTCTAAAAATATATAAATGCCTTGCCAAGGAATTTTGTGTTACTTGCTGTTCTTTAATTTGGAGGTCGTATGTGTTATTTGCAGGCTTCAAGGAAACATTACTGCACAAATAATCAAGTAAATGGGAAGGAAAATCTTGATGAAGAATGGTACACCTTTCAAGATTAAAATTCCTGTATATAAAAAAAGTATATCCTTTATTTTCTCATACTGAAATATGCTTTACAAAATTTTCAGCAAACTTCTCCTAAAGGATCCTAATAATGGGTGCTTACAATTCAAGTGAGTTGTCTAAATCAACATCATTACTTATTGCATTCTATTATATTTTCCATTAAATAATTTCTTTTCACAAGCAGAAATGCAGTTAAAGTTAGAACTCATCCATTACTTCAAAGGGGAGGTTGCCATGAGGTCCATGATATTGAAGATATTGTTAAAATTGGCAAACAAGTTAGAGGTTTATGTTCATTTTTAACTACAGATCCTTTTTATAGCACAGGCCTCTCCAAATAGATCCTTTTTAACTACAAATCCACCTGACATTTACTCAATTCTTATCTTTTTTTTTCAGGTTGTTCATATTATGCTGCTCGTGCAATGGCAGACGATGCACAGTTAATTTTCTGCCCATACAACTACTTAATTAATCCAATTATCCGAGGAGCAATGGATATAAACATCAAAGGAGGCATTCTTATTTTTGATGAAGCCCAGTATGTCTTTTGTTTGTGTTCAGTTGAGAAAAAGAATACAAAGAATTTTACAAATTATTTATCTTCCTCATCATTTGTAATATGTAAATATGCAATTTTCCTTATTACTTGTTTAAGCTGGCTAGGCTACATTCACTGTTTTCATCTAAAATAGATAACATATAGCAAACCAAACTATTGGATTTCCTAGAAACTTCGGTTGTTGATAGAATTATGGGCATCTTCTTTCAGTCATATCATTTGCTACAGTCTGTACAGATGATGTATTCCCTTGCTATTATATGTTTCAAGACTGTAGGTTTTTGAAAATTGTGAAATTGTTACTGACCATGGTTTTCTGAGTGTATTCAGTTGGGGTTGACAAGTGTTCTTAAAGAATTTTCCTTGTCTGCAGCAACATAGAAGATGTGGCTCGTGATGCTGGTAGCGTGGATGTCGATGAAGATGTTTTAATCAGTAAGCCATACTAGCTTTTTGCTCCTTTAATTAAATCAATATATTGCTTATCATTGTTTTGCATTGGCAAAGGATTGCAGACGGAATTAGAGCAAATTTGTAAGCTTGATCCTTCAATTTATGAACCATTATACGATATGGTACAGGTAACAATTGATTGCACTTAACAATTATAGAAGGTGAAATTGAATACTTGTTTACCTATTTGATAATGTGCACTTTAAATGCACAGGATCTGGTTGGTTGGATTGAGCAGAAGAAGAGAACATTTCAAAAGCGTGAATTTCAGAACTATTTCTCTTGGTATGTTTTCTTATTATCATGATGTGTTGCTTTCAAATTCATTGGCATTTGCTTGAAACGCTCTTACTTATATTGCATCACTGTGGATAATAGTTGGACCAGTGAGAAGGCTCTATATGAGCTCCAGGAGGCTAATATTTCACAGCGCTGCTTTCCTATCTTGCTAGATTGTGCTACAAAGGTTTCTTGTTGCACTTTTCTTTTTGGAATTGAGGCTTGGCATTTGCTTGCTCTTACCATTCATACTGTTTACCAATCTGATTTTTGTTAAGGCAATTAAAGCAGCAACAGATCCAGACTTGGACACAGCACATTTGAGTGGCATGTCTGTAATAGTGTTGGAAGGTACAACTCAAAACCTAGTTCATATTTAGTGGGTGTTCAACTTTGACATTATAACTGACTGCCTCTGGAAATTTCAAACAGGTTTATTCTCATCACTTACTTATTTCTTCTCAAGAAATGGTAGCCACATATCTGATTATCAGCTAGCTTTGCGACGATATGTCAAAAGAGGTACACGTAAGTGCTCAAAAGAGTTGGTTGTTAAATATCATTACAGTTTTTTGCCACATCTAGATGAAATAATTAGCAAGAATGCAGGAAAATTCTTGGCAAATAGATTTTTAGTTGCATGACGAATGTTATGTAATCGGCAGCTATCATGTTTATTTTCATAAAAAAATATGTTCACACTGTTGTTTTCTCCTATGTGATAACTTTCCATTTATTCTAATTATGTGTCCAGAGAATTCTGTTGGTGAATGGACTTGTACTTTAAGCTTATGGTGCTTGAATCCAGCAGTTGTTTTCAGAGACATTGCTAATATTTCTTTGTCAATCATCTTAACGTCAGGGTAAGTTGTGGTGTCTGCATATGTTTTGCTGGTTTCAGCTTCTCACTTTTATCTTGTATCAGTTGTAGTTATCTGGCTGCACGACATAGGTTTCTTCCTTTCTCATATGAACTACTATATTATTGCATCTGCTGCCTCCTAAACAATATGTTATAATGGATGTGGCCTTGACTCATCTTCACTATAGAATAATGGATGATTTGATATAATGTGCATATATTTAAACAAATTAACGTTTCCCATTTTCACGAATTTAGCTGCATGCTATAAGTTACTATATTCCTTGTAGAAAATTAATTTGATATGGTTTCTGTTATTTTAGGACTCTATCACCACTTAGTTCCTTCTCTTCTGAGCTTGGGATTCCTTTCGGTACTTGTTTGGAAGCACCACATGTAATTGACACTGAATCACAAGTAAGATTGAGACACCTTTCATTGTTTTCCTTAGTAAGTGCTTAGTTCTACCATTCATACATGGTGTATTGACCTGTAAAGGTATGGGCTGCTGTACTATCCACTGGTCCTGATAATTATCCACTGAATGCAAGTTACAAAACGGCAGATGAATATGATTTCCAGGTAACTTATGCATTCTTTCTTTGATATTTATGACCAACTGAGGTCTTGTTATATGAATGAATAGAATAATGTTGCATCTTATTTTGAAGGATTCACTTGGCAAAACTTTGGAGGAAATTTGCATGGTTGTTCCAGGAGGGTCTCTTGTGTTCTTTCCTAGTTATAAGCTGATGGAGAAACTTTGCAGTCGTTGGCATGAAACTGGTCAATGGTCTCGAATAAATGCAAGAAAGTCCGTCTTTGTTGGTGAGACTTGTGACTGTTTTACAATTTAAATGATTGTATACATGAGAACTTATGACCATTCATATTTCATGTGTTATGTTCCATTTTGTCGAACCTTCTTGTCTTATGTTGGATAAATCTGATTTGTTTAGCATATACCTGGTTTTTTTATTCTTGGATATTGCTTCAGTTTTATATTTCTGTTGGATTTGAAATGATTTTTTCTTGGTGATTGCAGAGCCAAGAGGAGGAAGTCATGAGGAGGATTTTGACTCTGCTTTGAAGGGATATTATGATTCAATCCATCAATGCAGCACACACGCTGTTGGGAAAAAGAGGAGGACCAAAAAAGCAGGCCTTCGCGACTTTATTGCTACAAAACCCATAGAAACTTCTGAACGAGAAGGAGCTGCTTTTCTTGCTGTTTGCCGAGGAAAGGTGAACTCTAGTTCTGAAATGCAAGTTATAAGATAACTGGAGTGTCATTATGATCCAAGGACTTGAATCATTGTTTTGCATTATGGGTCGAACTAAATGATGTGCTATTTTGAAACACGGGAGGGTTTCATCATTTTTTTTAATCAATGCTTCCAACTTGCATGCTCATATATGGTGACCCTTCTATACAATTGATGAAATATTCCTTACAGGTTTCAGAAGGAATAGACTTTTCTGATGATAATGCTCGAGTGGTTGTATCCTTCTGCTTTTGAATTAGAGTTGCCAATTTATTATCTTTTTTTGTTGGATCTGATGTCATGTTACTGTGCTGGCTTGGTCATGTCTTTTCGCATAATTGCTCCTGTTTTTGTCATAAAAATCAATCTTGAAGACTTAAAACAACATTGCTTTTTCTATGGGATCCTTAAATGTGAATGCTTGACCATCTCAGATAGTAGTTGGGATTCCATTTCCAAACATGTAAGAATTCTTGCCAGTCGCAAGTTCTAAAAGTTATTTCTTTTTATGAAAGCAAAAAAAGAAGACTTGCAAATTATGATTGACTATTGCTATTGATTTGAAACCTATCACTAGGTATGATATTCAAGTTGGTCTCAAGAAGAGCTACAATGATACATACAAAACAACTAAAAATCTGATCAATGGGAATGACTGGTACTGTCAGCAAGCCTTCCGAGCTCTAAATCAGGCGATAGGTATGCCCTGTTTTTATCTTTACTTCGTTTCTAGTAGCACGAAGACGTGAAATCTTGGTCTGAATTCATGTAGGTCGCTGTATACGACATAGGTTTGACTATGGAGCCATCATCCTGTTAGGTAATTCTTTTGCTTTGTTTTGGTATCATTTATGTAATTTAAAAGCAGTTGAATTGACTTGATTTTAACTTGCCTGATTTCATTAATTTGTGAAGCACATTTCTATTTGTTCTCCATGGAAATTGAGATGTTTTAAAGTGAATGATAGATATAAAGAATTGCCATCAGACTAAAGAATTTGATTACTATTGAGTGCACTTCCATTTTATCACAGAAGATTAATATGAAGTTTCAATGGGCGTTTTTTAGATTTTGGTCTTTGGTATTTTCAGTATCAGTAGGTTCAAATAACTTGAACACAGTAGCCATTTAAACAGTGGAGTTCATATTTATGAATTTGATGTTATTTTGACAAGCAGATGAGCGTTACAAGAGAGAACAGAATAGAATACACATTTCAAAGTGGCTAAGGAACTCAGTTCGCCAATATGAAAGCTACAGCAAGTCAATGGAGGACTTAAAGCACTTTTTCGGACATGCCAAGGTCCTCTATATACCTCCATGGCTTTATTTTTTTACGTAGATATTTCTTTGTAAGATGAGTTTGAGGATGAATGACAGTAATCATATGCTTTCTATACCTGTAATGTGCTGCAGGAGAACATTTGCAAGAAGATGGCAGATATTTTGCCAAATTCTGAGCCTAAAGAGGTTAAAAACCTCAACCCTGGGGATCAAATGAAAGGGTGTACAAAAAACAAAAATCAGAAACTGAACAAGCCAGATCTTTGTGGAGAAAAATTAGTCTCTTTGACAAAGTGTGATTCCCTTTCTCCAAAACTCGAGTCCCAAACTGATGTCAAAGAACAGAAAGCTAAACAAACGAGTGATGATAATGAAAGTCACAGAGAAATTATTGATCTGGAATGTGATTTCCAGAAAGATTCAAGTTCAAGGTAAGCACAGTAATCTCTTAGCTACTAGTATTGTATTATAGTGATGTTTAGTATCTTTTCAGTTCCAGTAGCATCTCATGAGATGCATTACAAGCAATACCTAATATCTATAGCAGTTAATTGTTTCCATTGTTGTAACAGATTTATGCTGATGAAACGAGAAGTAAACTGAAATACTTAGAAACTTTAGCTCTTATTCATTTCTATTATTCCTGCACTAAATATGTTGAAGTTCCTGTCAGCAAGATGCTAATACCAAACTGAATTTTACTCCTTTCGTCATCTAAAGACATCATATATAACATATTTGCAGTTATATGATGGAGCAGGCACAGATTATTAAAATATATTTTCTCTCATGGAATTCAAAGTGGTATGGCTTTGACAATATAAAAATGTATAATTTTGTAGGTGCTCTGAGGTGTCCTGTCAGGAAGATCCAGAGGTAACGTTTGTCAAGGAAACCCCAGGTACAGGGCCTACAGGCTGCAATGGAACCATACGTACAACAGTTTCCTGGTCAAAGAATTGGAATTCTAATTTAAACTTGAGTCTGGCATCTGCAGAGCTTACAGAACAAATGTCATCCCATTCAGCATGTCTAACAAATGCAAGTAGAGCCCAGTGTCCAGAGGTAGGGACTCCTGGAAAAGACTCTACTGCAATTACCCCCAGCATGACACCTGAAGCAGAGTCAACTTTTAATTTGAGTGTGAACTCTCATACCCAGAAGAAAAGGAAGTCCCTGGCCTTCCCATTAATAGATCTCATTGCAAAGCTAGGTGATTGTACTCCCGGTTCTGTTAGTTACGAAGAAACTACAATTGCCATTAAAGATGCAACTCGCAGAATTGAATTTGATGTTGCAACTAATTGTGCAGAACCCCTACCCATTAAGTTAACAGCGCCTCATGTTCTTCCTGCAGACAATTCTGCACCATCTTCCGATCCTTTCACTGACCAGAAATTACTAATTTCTTGTGCTTTCTGCAAGAACCCCTTGGGTCGTCCTGAAAATCAGTTCTATGTTAGGAGCTCATTGACTTCATCTTCAAAAGTTCACTTAAGGTCTCTTGTGAAAGAAAGATTGGAGCATTGCAATGAGAACACGTCAATGTGCATACCTGTTCTTATGACTGATATTACATCCATAGATCAGCGACTCTGCAATAGTAATCTTGAATGTGAGCCAGGTCAAGGGGTTTGGTGTGAAGAAGATGGGTGTGTTTTCAAGTCCCTATGCTGTCCCTTCTGCTCTATCTCCAACCTTCTTGGAGTTCAAATCATGGCAACTGATGCATCTAACATTCAGTTACTTAATAAGGTTTGTTTGAATGAGTGATGTATTCTTAGCACTAGGAAAACTAAGAAAACGTTTTCTTATTTTCTTTCACTCTTCCTGTTCTTTTGATCTATGACTAATGCACAGTACTGATTATGATGCAGATACTGTTTTACTTCGATCGTCTGGAAATTCAGAGTCTTGAAAGACCCGTGGACAAAACACAAAAGGTAACTCAAATAACCTGATGGACTTGAGTTTACATATCATATTTTGGTTCTTAAACTTCCATTATTATTTTTTATTACAATTTCAGGTTCTGCAAAACCATAGCCCAAGCATGGATAAAAATGCTGCATTTAATGCCATTGATAGATTCTCATATAGCCCACAGCAAAATTCTGGAGGCTGGAGAACTACAAAACCAAAGGTCAGAAAACTTTTAATGGGTTTCGGTTTTGATCCTAACTGGGGATGAATCTAACATTGTATCATCTTGTTCTGCAGCTGAGACTACCAAAGAAATCCCAGATTTTGGATGGAAGTCGATATTGATGCAGAACGATCCTGTTGTTTGTACATTGCTTTCTTCTTTTACCCTTTAATATACCTTCTCTTGAAGTACAAGAAAGGTTGATGTGCATCATTGTAAATTAAATAGAATAACCATCTTCTACAGCAAGTCATACTAGAGTTAGAGAATTGGTTGGCAGGATGGAAAATTTTTTTAGGTGTTTTAGTTCTTGTAGAAAATGTTTATTTTCTTGGAAAAGGATTGATTTTTACTATTCTGTTAAAAAAAATTATACTTGTATATTTACATTAGACAAGCTCAACAAAATGCTGATATTTTACTATAGTTTTTGACCAATTTTACCATCCGAATAACAAAGCACCACTTAAAAAATTGTCAAAATTTGAATATTTACGGTTTGAATTTAGCGGTTATTTGAATTTTTACCAGTCTCAAAAATTAAATTACAAATATAAGTACTTCATAAATCAACAAAAACATTATAAGAAAGCAAGTCAATATGGGATTAAAATGTCAAATATGTCTTACATAAAAAAACCCCAAAAACAAAACCTAAGAAAACTACCAATAAGTATCAGTTTTTTTCTAAAATATCTTAAAACTATCTATCTCCATTGTTTAATAATAATTCTTCCCTACCAAATCCATAACTACTATAACTAACAATCATTTCCAAACAAACCTGGCCAATGAGCATTATAGTTAACACTCACTTCTGGCTGACCAATCAAATTCTCAATCCCTGCAACAACAACAAAAAATCTGAAATCCAATAATATTCATATTCAGTTCAATTTAGTTTTTAAATTTCCTAATTAATTTATCAGAAAACCCTCAAAAATTCCCCTAAATTAAATTCGAAATCTTAGAAAAAAGAAATTAAAATTGTTACCTTGTACTTCTGGATTATCCAAGTACATATCAAAAAGTTCAAAACTTTCATCAATTTGTGCTGCTCCAGCTTTTGATGTTTCATCCTCATTAGTAGTACTATTATTATCCTTTTCTCTTAAAGGTTCAATTTCAGGCTGAGCTTCAGAAGCAACTCCTCCCCTTTTCGGCCGCGGCCGCGTTTGGGGTAAAGCTTGCTTTCGTTTAGACCTCGCTCTTCTATTCTGAAACCAATTATACACATTTGTTTCGGAAATAGGACCGTGTTTGGCTAGTTCACTTGTAAGTTCCCTAATTTTCTCTCTACCAGGAGTTGCATTACATTTTTCAAATACACTTTCTAGCATTTGAAGCTGCGTTGCCTTCGGAGCCCATCTCTGCCTCGCCGGAACTCTCTGCATACCAAAAGGTCCAGTGTATCCATACAGTGAACTCGCCGGCGGCTGAATTACTGGATTTCAAAAAACCATAAATTAATTACAGTAAGCAAACAAATATATAATAATCAATAAAAAATGAGAGAGAAGAAGAAGAAGAAGAAAACCAGAAAAATCATGTAGGGAACAGATGGATTTGTGCAATTGAACAAGATTATCACAAATAGTAGAATAAACAGAAATCTGTTTTCTTAGCATCTCCAATTGTTCATCTGTCATTACTTTGATACCCATTCCACCATTTTCATACTGTCTTCCTTCTTCCTCCATTTTCATTTCCAGAGCAGAGAGAGTTAAATTAAAAAAGATTAAAAGAATATAGAAATGAAGAATGAAATAGCAGAAAAAGGTAAGTTTTTTTGGCGCATTTTAGCTTTAATTGCGCCGGTTTCGCGCGGTTTTACCGTTGAAGACTACTAAACTAAAAGACTTCGAACAGAACATTCCAAATTCAATATCTTCCTTTTCTTTATGCCAAATCTTAATTTCCTTTTGTATATATTTTCCTTTATAATTAATAATTAATCTTTAAAAGAACTGATTAATAATTAATATATTTGATTTACATTAATAAATAATTATATGTGGATCTTGAATTTATTTTTATTAGTAATATATTTTTGGTAGAACATTGAACACCTTCTATGTTAGCTGACGATGAATTCTAAAAAATTGATGAAATCTGAAAATCAGCCATAACTATTGGAATTCAGCTAATTAATTAAATTAGGAAAGTTATCTTTCAAACAAAATTAAATTGGGAAGGTTAATTAGATTAGGTAATTAATTAATGCCAAGATATTATAAATTATTGAATTGATTGATCATGGATCACCATAACTTACTAAGATGATTTTTCTTTTCATAGATTATTGTTTTAATAAAAATAAAAAATTATTTAGTTCATGGGTTTTTATAATATTTATGGTAAAAATAAAAAATTAACTGTTTAAATAACAATTTTTTTAAAAAGCAAATTGTACTAATTTAAAAAGAAAACCGTGGGTATAATTAATTATAATCTTTTATTTGTAATGATAATGATGGGAAGAGAATTTTTGTAATATAATTAATTATCAAAAGAAAAGAAGAAAGTTTATTGGGAGAGACAAAGAAAAACATATTTATAGTGTGATTATCAATGGCGGCGTCAAGAGTGTTTTGTTTAGTCATCTTCATGTCTACCACCATATTCATATATGCTTCTTTTTGACCTTCTTATTAATTATTTTTAGCAACATTAAGATTAATAAGTGTCTTTCTTTGTTTGCAAGTTAACACAAAACACCAATTGGAGTCTTACATTTTTTTACATTAATCACACAATATACGCCAATTATACCAAAAAGTCTACGACACTGTCAATAAATAATGAACTTCTCCACACAACCTAACCTAAACAAAAATCCCTTTTAGAATAAGTGTTTTCCACCATAAATATCAGCAACATCAATTTTTCCACCACTCCTCTGCCAATCAATTTTCTCACAGTTTCTAACTGTCTTCTAAAATTTCACTTCTGGTCTTCCTCGAAACAAGTCGAACACTCGTCTACAACTTTAACCATCGAGTTTCTAGTTTGAATATCGACTAATTTCCTTTTGATCTTCATTGAAAGCTCAATTGAAACTTAAAAATTCAATGCAATACACTACATAAAGTAATGGAAAACACACAATTTTGATTAAAAATTGCCAAAAAACTATCATCTATCATTTTTTTCGATGATAAAGTTAGGTTTCCAATTTACTCCAGGTCGACAATGAAGGTAACAAAAGTAATAATTAGAAAACAATATATGAATGTACGAGAAAATAATTTATATTTTCTAATATATTTTCTTTATATCAAAAAATATTATTTTTTTAATTATTGTATTATTTTTTCAAATACCATATGTACAGTGTTATTTACTTGAAAAACTAAACTATAAATTATTTTATTTATTATACTAATTTTTTAACATACGTTACATATGTTAACTCATTTTATATTTCGTTTTTATGATATAATTAATTAGATTAATTATATATTGATAATAATAAAAAATATATAAAAATAATAAATTTTTATGTGAGTATTGTTAATTAAAAAAATTATAATATTATTTAATTTTAAAATATTTTTATAAAAATAAAATAATAGTCGAAATAAATTTGGATTTATATACATTTATTATCATTTTTAAAAAATTGTTATTTAATTTTATAAGTTTTATTCATATTTTTCAATTGTAATATAATATTGATACTTCTATTCAGGCATCAAGGTAATACGGGTGTACATTGCCTAGCTAACAACTCTATTAAGCATGCTAGCAGGGGCTGATTTTCATCCACAGTATCTCAACCTTGGGTTGTGTAACGTTGTATTCGAAGTTTAAAAACGTAACACCAGTAGTATTTCCGATCAATTTAGCACTCTTCAAATGATTATAAGCACCACTTTCTAATTTTTAAGAACAAAACTGCGGCGGTACCCTGTTTAATTTCCGTTTCCGGCACGGATCAAAACATAACTATTATTGATTCCCTTTTTTTTTTTAATTATATTGAATTTGAAGAGCACCGAAGTGTCATGGAATTTGGACAAAAGAACAAGTTGAAGTTTGGAAACCTATTGTGAATGCTGTTAATCAGAAAGGGGGCATCTTTTTTTGTCAACTTTGCAGGAAGGCCTTTCTTAAATTTGAGTTGAAGCAATTTTTACATTTATTTCTGCTTCGCTTGGTGGGTATAAAAATAAAACTTACCTTACGCCATCAACATACAGCTTTGCAGCCTAATGGACTCCAGTTTCAAGTACAGATAAGGCAATAGCAGATAAGGTTTGTATTGATGGAACTACTCCTGCTAATTACCCTCCTCCTCGCCGGCTTTCTACCGAAGAAATACCTGAAATTGTTGAAGATTTCAGAAATGCAGCAAGAAATGCTATAGAAGCAGGTAATTTAAAAAAAAAAAAATAATCCTTAATAAAACAATAAGAAGAACCCACTTCAGATTTCAGCTCAGGAACCACATTTTTCTCCTGAAACTTCATTTTTAGGATTCGACGGGCTAGAAATTCACGCAGGCAATGGTTACTTAATTGATCAGTTCTTGAAAGACAAGGTGAATGATAGATCAGACAAGTATGGAGGCAGCTTAGAAAATCGGTGTCGTTTCACATTAGAATTAGTGGAAGCAGTAGCAGAAGAGATTGGAGCCGATAGAGTAGGAATCAGACTTTCCCCATTTGCTAATTACAACGATGGTGGAGATACGAATCCTGAAGCGCTTGGGGTTTACATGGCAGAAGCTTTAAACAAATACAGAATCTTGTACTGTCCTGATTGAGCCAAGGATGATTACTCAATATGGTTGTGAACAAACACAATTTTCGCTCTTGCCTATTCGAAATGAATTTAATGGATGTTTTATTGTTGCTGGAGGATACACCAGAGAAACTGGCAACCGAGAAATTGAAAGTGGAGGAGCTGATTTAGTTTTGGACGGTGGTTTCTGGCAAATCCAGACTTGCCTAAGAGATTTCAGATTAACGCACAACTTAATAAGTAAGCTAGAACCATTTTTTACACTTCTGATCCTGTTATTGGGTATACAGATTACCCATTTCTTCAACCTATTAATTAAAGAAGATTGAAAGAGATAAATGTAGAGAAAAGAACTTCAATCTGATATTAACCAATAAACTAAACTCATTAAGTAGTTTTTTTTTTTTTTTTTTCCTAATTGATGAAAGCTGTGCAACAATGCAGATTTTTAGATTGTAATGCATAGAAACACAGCCTATTAAATGTAAACTAATCGATTGAATGACATATATAAGTTGGACTAAACAATCTTCAATTTTGCATTTTAAAACAGAAAAACATGTTATCTACTAAATAATAACACAAGAACTCTCACCTGAAGATACCTCAAATCAGTCTGTGATGCGAGCTAATTGAAGGGATTTGAATGTTTGATATATAGATTGTATGATTAATTCTTCCAATTCACGAAAACTCTATGTATCTCTCATGAAAGAGATTTTGAATGTTTGAAATGCAACGTTTATGTTTGAACAATTTGACACCTAACGTATTAATTTCGAAACAAATTGTCACTTTGCTTTTTGTTTAAAATACCCACTATTTTAAATATTACAATAAAATTTTTTAAAAAATTGACCAAAATCAAATTAACTTAGTATCTAATTTGACACCTTATATTATAATTTTTTAACAATTTTACATCTTACATTTAGCCATTTTTCCAAATCAAACCCTAACATTTGAGGTAGCACAATTTGACACCTTACCATATTAAATTTGTCATCTTCTTCCTCACTCATCAAAATTTTCAATTCAAACTTAGGAAGTCCGCCACCACCCTACATGGTCTGGATCGACGAGTCGTAACCACTATTGACTTGCTTTCGCCATGTCGAATCTTATGGTACCAGAAGTTTAGCAAAAGGCACTCAGTAGCCCAAATGGCTCTCTAATGATTAGTTGGCAACTTCTATGACTGGATTTTAACTGCATGCGTAACAAACTTCATTTTCACACCATAATCCTCTCCGTTTGTTAGGCAAAACGAGAGATGATGTTGGGGCGAGCTACAAGACCCAAAATCTTGTGGCATTTTCATCTGATACAGTGACCGGAAAAAAAAAATAAGGTTATGGTTAAGTTACTTTTATCGAGTACTTCAATTTATTGTACTCATTTACTCTTATTGTTGCCAAAATCGAAAAAATTAAGATTTGGACTTGGTCCAAGAGGAGAATAGATAAAAGTTCTCTTTAGTCTATGTCTGAAAAAATTGCATTTAGGCCCCAAATCATGTGTGTATTCATGCATAATTTTACGCATTTGAATGTGTCATTTTTTACCGGATTTAATGCGTTAAATGTTCCAATTATGCAAATGCGATTACATTTGGGAAACCATCCAAACATTACGCGTTAAATTATATATTAAGCCAACGTTTCTTTCATCTGGTGAATTTGAGGCTACGTTTTTATACCCATGTAATTCCAGTATAGTTACGAGTACTGCCACTGCTTAAAAAAAGGACTTTAACAAAAAGAGATTCGGTATCTTCCATAGCCAATAACCATGGCAAGCACTCCTACCATACTTTTTGAATCCGTCCCTCCGTCATCGTTACCGCCGTCGCCACTCAGAAATGGTTTGAACGTTGCTCAGAAACTCAGTGATATTCCCTGTGAAAGACCAAACGAATCTCCTTTAACCTTGAACAATTCTCAATTGGTAATATATGGTAAACCAGTGAATTCGAGCACATACGCTTCCATTCTGGAATCTTGTAAATGCCCAAAATTAGGGAAACAAGTTCAGGCTCATGTTACTAAAACTGGGTTTCAGAGGCATGAGTTTGTAGAGACCAAAGTTCTGCAAATGTATGCGAGGTGTGGGGTTTTGGAATATGCAGATTTGTTGTTTGATAAAATGCACATTAGAAACCTGTATTCTTATATGGCCATTCTTACCCTGTATTTGGATAAGGGAATCTTCGAGGAAGCTCTTCTGCTTTTTCAAGAATTACTATTTGAAGATTTTGGATTAGAATTTTTTGTTTTTCCTGCAGCGCTAAATATGTGTAGTAGTCTTGGGTCATTAGAATTGGGAAGGCAATTACATGGGATGATAATTAAATATCAGTTCTTTTCAAATATCTATGTTGGTAATGCTTTAATAGATATGTATGGTAAATGTGGGAGTCTATATAAAGCAAAGAAAGTTTTAGCGGGTATGCCTCATACTGATAGTGTGTCATGGAACTCTGTTATTACTGCTTGTGCTGCTAATGGAATGGTTTACGAAGCATTGGATTTTTTGGAGAAAATGAAAAATTCAGGTACTTTAAGGCCGAATCTTATTTCATGGAGTGCCGTTATAGGAGGGTTTGCACAGAATGGTTATGATTATGAAGCCATAGAGTTGCTATGTAGAATGAAAGGAGAAGGGAATGAACCAAATGCACGAACTCTGGCGAGCATTCTTCCAGCTTGTGCTAGACTACAAAAGCTCAGCCTTGGTAAGATATTACATGGCTATATTATGAGACATGGGTTCGTGTCTAGTCCTTATGTTGTGAATGGATTAGTGGATGTGTATCGGAGGTGCGGTAATATGGATAATGCATTTAAGATCTTCTCAAAATATTCTCAGAAAAATGGAGTCTCTTTTAATACAATGATAGTTGGTTATTGTGAAAATGGTTATGTCTACAAGGCTAAAGAGCTTTTTGAGAATATGGAGCTTGCAGGAGTGAATAGGGATTTAATTTCATGGAACTCGTTGATTTCAGGATATGTGGACAACTTCCTGTATGATGAAGCTTTGAATATGTTTAAGGATTTGCTAGAAGTCAAAGGGGTTCAACTGGATTCATTTACTTTAGGGAGTGTTTTGACTGTTTGTGCTGATATGACTTATTTGAGGCTAGGAAGACAAATCCATTCTCATGCCATTGTTCAGGGGTTGCAATCTAATAGCTTTGTTGGTGGAGCTCTAGTAGAAATGTACTCCAGATGCCAGAACCTAGATGCTGCTCAGATGGCTTTTGATGAGGTGAATGAAAGGGATACTGCAACTTGGAACGTTCTGATAGCTAGTTATGCTCGTTACAATCAGATTGAAAGACTTGAAAACATTCTTCAGATGATGAAAGAGGATGGTTTTATGCCAAACACATACACATGGAATGGCATTCTTGCAGCTTACGTTGACAATGAGCACTTGGACATAGCGATGCAATTATTTTGTGAACTTCTAACTTCAAATACAAGGCCTGATATCTACACTATCGGGATCATTCTAGATGCTTGCTCGAAATTGGCCACGCTTGAGCGAGGGAAGCAGGTTCATGCACACTCAATTCGATGTTGTCACGAAAGCGATACTTATATAGGAGTAGCTCTTGTGGATATGTATGCAAAATGTGGAAGTATAAGGTATGCCGAGCTGGTTTATAACAGAATACCAAACCATAATTTAGTATCCCACAATGCCATGCTTACTGCATATGCCATGCATGGACATGGAGAAGAAGGAATAGCACTATTTAGAAGAATGCTGGCTGCTGGTTTTCGACCAGACCATGTTACATTCCTATCCGTCCTATCTTCATGTGTTCATGTGGGATCAGTAGAGACAGGCTACGAATTTTTCAATTTGATGGGAGTTTACGGCATAAAACCTGAATTGAAACACTTCACTGCAATGGTTGATCTTCTCAGCCGCTCAGGGCAGCTACGAAGAGCTTACGAGCTTATAAAGAAAATGCCAATGGAGCCCGACTCTGTTGTATGGGGTGCTTTACTTGGTGGGTGTGTAATTCATGGTAATGTTGAGGTAGGTGAAATAGCAGCAGAAAAGCTCATAGAATTGGAACCAAATAATACTGGAAATTATGTATTATTGGGGAATTTATATGCTTACAGAAAGAGATGGTATGATGTAGCAAGAATAAGACAGATGGTGAAGGATAGAGGGTTGCAGAAGAGCCCTGGGTGTAGTTGGATTGAGGACAAGGAAGAAATTCATTCCTTTGTAGCATGTGATAAATCTCACAAGACCACACAAGAGATATATAATACTTTAAATAACTTAACTTTCCACTTGAAAAAAACTACTGTACCTCTTTAAATAATTTTTATTATTATTTTTTTTACCAGTTACCTCTCTAAATAATTCTACAAAATCATTTTGTGCCGAAGAAAGAGTTTAGTCAGTCACTTGATGAATCTCAAGTACATAATTGCAGGGAAGGAGGTTAAAATTGGAATTTTAAATAAGATCATAAAATCAGATGGTAATATTGAAGCGTAAAATTGTAAAATTTTATCGTATATATTTTACATCCAATAATTATAATTACTAATAATTAATGTCAAAATAATAAAAGAAGTAGTCAAATAAAAATACACAAATATTCAAGTAAAAAAATCAACTATAATCACTGTCAAAATTACATCACTATCAAATTACTAATAATCATTGATGTCTTGTTCAAAATCAGCACCATCATCATTCATATTTTTGAATCAATATAATTGTTTGCGTAAATTTCATCACCACCATGAGGATCATCACCTATGTCATTTAGGCCACCAAGCCCACCATCAACGATTGGGTTTCTTAATTTAAGGCTTTATTAACAAATAATATATGGCTGTTATATAAATTCCATCAAATCTTACCAAATTTAACGATTTTATTCTGATTTTTTAGATCGATATACCTACCTAATATTGTAAAAGCATACGAATTTTTACTCACAAAATCAGGATTATAGGTATTGAAAGCATAAACCTGTGTTATATAAGAAAATACTAGCATATTTTGATAATATTCTAAAAAATTTCATTTAATTATACGATTTACTTTTTAGAGATGGTAAAAATTACCCATTCCTTTATCCTACTAGTTACTGCTTCCTAAAAGCTACGAAGGTTGGGAAATCAACTATTTAATCTCATAATAACCAATAAACTAAATTTATTACAACAAAAGAAAATGCATATTTAGAGTTGTATTTTTTTCTAATTGAACAAGAATATGGAATAAAGTGCAATTATTAAATTAAATTTTGTGTACATTATAAAGTAACTAACCAATTATCTTTTACAAGTATTCATATTACAATTCTTTATTGCTCCATCCTCCATCCATTCAATTTGAGATGAATTATGTTTTATTTTAATATTAATTGAAAATAATATGTTATTAATGAGTTGTTGATCTTAAAATATGAAATTAAACATATAAAAAAAAGTCAAATTTCTTTATATAAATTCAATGGATGAAGTACAATTTATCTAGCAATTTGATAATCATAAATCAATTACAAATTACAAATTAAATCCAAGAAATGTTAATGCTACAATTCAAATTTAGAAATCATTTATGTAACTAACCCATTATTGTAATAAAAAACTTCAATATTGGCACTTAGATAACCTTAACATAATTTTAATTGCCTTGATATATACCTAAAGAGAAAAAAATGATTGAAAAATGAATAAATAGATGTCACGTTACGTTTAGGACGATTTTGTCAAAATGCATATCTTGCAAATAAAAACACAACCAACCAATAAATAATAGAGAACTTGAAAGAAGAAATCCAACTAGTAAGCAAAGAAAGAATTGGATACATATAGCATAGATTTATTTTATTCCATCCATTAAAAAAAATTGCAATCGATATATCAATAATTAAATATGTACAGTACATTATAAATTTAAAAAGAGAGAAGAAAAATAAAATGGAGGCCGAACATACAAGGAACAAACGTCAGTACAATTATCGAATTCCTGATTTTAGAGGGCAGCAGTCAGAACAAGCACGAATGTCATCCAACCAATAAAGTTAAGACAGCAAAATACTGGTCAGTTGCAGAAACTAAAACAAAAACGCCATTACAAAAACTGGAAATGCAAATCATACGAAGACATCAGACATCATTTGGAAACAGAGGCCAGCCAAGCCAATCAAATAGTACTACTACATTTCAATCCTTGCATTTTACAACTCCCAACCAAATTCAACAGCATCATAAAATTTTACATCCATACCACATATCATCCACACGTGCATTCCGGAATATAAGCAAAAGGAATAAAGAATAACACACGTTCGTCAAGGATGGATTCCTAAGATCAAATGGGGATCATATAATCATCACCGCATAAAAATAAAAACATTAGAAAGTTCTCAAGCTACAGATGTCCAAAAATGATAACCGACTCTAACTGGAAAAAAAAAAAAAACCGCCCACTGACAATTATCCTCTTCGTTAAGTGTCAACCACGATGTTTTTTCGAGCATTCCATTTTCATGTTGGATAGAAAATAAACATTAAACCACAAACAGACAAATTCGGAAGTTAAAAGAAAAAATTGCTCTGAAGTCAATGCAGACAGAGGAAGACAAACACAGCAATCATCAGCAGAAAGGTAAATGAAATGAAGATCAAAGAAAGACAACAGCAATCTCTACAAAAGAGAAGCACTTAAACTAGATCATTAATTTTGTTGCAAGGTACTGAAAAGCAATCTCCCTTCTACAACTATTAATTTCTTTTTCAAGAAAAGGGGAGAAGGATAAAATAAGAAGTAAAGATATCCTTCTCATAGAAGATCAAGAAGATGACAAAAGAGACAGAAAAAAATTAACAAGCAAATATTCCCATTAACATGAGTTTTCAAACATTGTCACAGCCTACATGACTATATGCTACTCTTCTTGCGCCCATCTCTCATCCTACTCGTCATCATCCTCCTGCACCAATTAGGAAATTAAAGTTACCACCAAAACTACAGCATGCCTGCAGATTATAATGTCTAATTGCATTGACAAGTAAACTAACCTCTCCGCTGCCCTCTTCATCATCATCTTCGTCATCATTGACTTCAGACATTGACTTCTCAGATTCCTCTTCTTCTTTGGGCCCTTCAGCCTGATATTCATCAATCAAGTAAAGCTATTGAGTATCCAAATGATTAATAATCAATCAAACAAAGAACAGCTTAATAAGTAGAAGCTTGATCACCTGTCCCTTGTTGTATGCTTTCAATTTTTTCTCATACTCAATCTTCCTCTTCTCTGCTTTAGAAACATAGGGTGCTTTCTCCTGAAATGTTCAAAAATAATCAGTTCAAACCACTACCCATCGGTTAAAACAAAACTCAATTTATCAATTCAACGGGACGCTATACTTACAGCTTCTGACAATGACTTCCATTTATCTCCACCAGCTTTGCCAACCTAAACATTTAATAGCAAAATCGAACCACCGAGTGATCAATACAAAAACCAGCAAACATGAAAACACCTAATTCGACTAAAAATTGACAAATACTTACAGCAGCGACAGATTTATTTTTAGGGTGTTCCTTCTTATATTGCTCTCTGAACTCTTCCCTATAGTTAAAAAATCATTGTATTCAAAGTGAGAAAATTCATTTCCAACAACCCAATCAAACAGAAACCATACCTCATCAATTAAGCTGTTTATTATTAGCAACAACCGATATTTTCAGATACTACGCAATCAAATGAAATCGCTTTTATCATTAGATGCTAAAAGCTAAGAGTATTTTTCTACTTTATTGATTAGATAAAGAGAAAAGAAACAGAGGTATTGACTTACATGAAAACGAAGAAAGCACTGGCCGGCCTCTTAGGCTTGTTAGGATCTTTAGCTGCCTTGCCGGCCTTCTTAGTAGCTTTGGTCGGCTTCTTGTTCACAGAAAGCCTGAAACCGCCGTATAAAAAAGCAGCCACGTCACAACAAAAATCCAAATTCCGTAGTTCGAATCCAAATTTTTCTAGATCTAGGATCTAAAAAGTCACGATTTCCAACTTTCACGTATAAAAACAACAGAGTCAACGGAAATCAAAACTTACTTAGCGTTCTTGGTATCCGACTTGGATTTACCTCCTTTCATGGCAAATCCTGCAATTTTAAGACCAGATCAGCTAAAAACACCGATAAAATCGACAAAATCAGCAGAAAAATCGTTGAAAAACAGAAGAAAACTTACTGGTTCCGAGCTCGCTAGGGTTAGGGTTTCAGAGGAAAGCAGGAAGAGAGAAAAAGGATAAATAATAATAAAAGAGAGAGAAAGAGGAAAGAGTGCGATTTGTGAGGAAATGTTGAAGGGGCGAAAGGCGGAGATATTAAGTGTAAGGGGAAATTGAAATTCAATTGCGCACGAAATGAAAATTAAGGGGGTTTAGGCGGGATTCGGAAATTTCATGCCACGTCAGCGATCTGTGTGCTTTTAAACGATAGGATAGGATTGGTTACGTTTAATAGTAGTTTTGTTTGTGTGTTTTTGTATGTGCTTCTTTGCTCTCACAAATAAGAGGTACTTGCTAAAGAGGAGAGAGTAGAAAGAGAGAGAGAGAATAGATATTATTCGCTTTAGATATTTTTTGGTCATAATGCTGACTGGGTTTTTGATCATCACAAGGTCAACTTTAGGCCTGGGTCTGGGTCTGGGCCTGGGGCCTGCGCCTGAGCTTGCGTTGGGTTTATTGTCTTTTTTTTTTTACCAAGAACATAAATATCCCATTTTAAAATTTCAAAATGGTGCCTTCAAATTTTAAGTTCAAAAAAGACCAAATCCAAGGATTTTCTTTCTATTCATTTTTAAAAATGAAACATCATAGGATTTCTTTTTATTTTTTGTTTTATTTAAAAAAACTACCTATAAAAATAATTAGATAGAATCATGGAGGGACATTAGGCAAATTAGCGGGCCGCCTCAATCTTTGAATCTTTAACAATTTATAGGCTGATTATAGTGTTTGATAGATAACTAATTAATCGAACCAGAATAAAGATAGAGTCTCATTCCACGTGTAAGTAATTCGAAGCAATTTCCTCTTTTCTTTTCAACAAATGCACTAAAGAGTTACCTGCAACGTAGTCAATCCCATTTGTTAAAACGACTTCCATTGAGTCTCTGCACCTACCCTTTTATTATTATTGTTGGCCTCTTTTTTGGATCTTAAATAATTTCGATTGTCTTTTAAGCAGACGTGGCAAAAAGATTGTTTAGACTCTCTTTTTAGAGGTTCAAATATTTGGCTAGCTAATAGCTTGAATGTACACGAAGAGGGTGTGTGGGTACATCAACTGTAGTTTCCACCCAAATCTGACTTCTTAGACTGTGAGTTGGTTTCACGGTAAACGCTTCCCCAAAGCATTCCTAAGAATGTACAGTGTTTGGATTTGTATTGAATTACATTTAGGACATAACTCAATTGTTTGGTTCATATTGTCCAGGATTAAATCAACCGAAAAATGATTGGATTTTATATTTCCAATATTAAATCAACCGAAATAATACTTGGTTTTATTTTTTCAAGATTAAATCAACTAAAAAATGATTGAGTTTTGTCTTTCCAGAAGAAAACTTGAATTTATCTTTCCAAAATTAAATCAACCGAAAAGAAATGATAACACAAAAAGTTTGTTCAAAGACTGAAAAGTCGACCGAAGTAAGTGATTGCAAAGTTAATCCAAAGATATAACTTTGGATGCTTGAGATCCAGGGAAAATGATTGTATAATTAAACTTGAAATAAACAGATACAAAAGACTTGATGAAGTCTGTAATTGTATTTGAGTTTGAATTTGATTTGATTTTTTCTTGTTGATTGATTGTTTTTTGTTTGAGGGTGGTAGTCCCTTTACAATGTACAAAGCTGGCTATTTATATAAATGAAAAGCAGTTATGAAATTTTCCCTCCAAAGCACTTTGATAGTTATCCGGAGCATGTTCCACGTTTCTTTTTTTATTCCATTTAAGCGCTTTGACTGCATAACTGCAATCAACTACCTCTGAAAGTTATTCTAGAGTTTTTTATCTTGACCAAAACTTTTAACTTTCAAGCTCTTGACTTTAACCACTCTAAAGGTTCAACGCCTAAAGACCTGTACTCAAATACTATAATGACTCGACCGAATTACAATTGAACCCTACAAGTAAACCCAATTACAATTGAACCTATAACTTAAATCAAACCCAATTAAAATTGAAGTAAACCAAAAATTCAATTTATGACACAAATAATTATTATTATTATTTTGTCTTTTTGAACTATTTTTCTGTATCCAGACTAATATTAATCCAACCAATTTCATGAATATGACCGTTTTGATCCTTTGGAACAACTCGATGAATTTAGTAAATCTATGAGCAATGTAGTTCACCAAAGATAAATCGAATCCCAGAAGACCAATTCCTCCAAAATTGTCATCCTGACTTGAAGTGGATTCAAAAGATCAATCTTATTGAATAACTATTTTCATCTAAGAACAAAAATGGCCCCTTACATAATAAAAAAAAATTATTTTATAACTTGTTCATATTTTATTCACAAACTTGATCATGATATATTTATATTTTATTTATAAAAATTGTTTATGACATTATATTTTATTTATAAAATGTTGATAAAGACACTATTTTTTAGCTTAAAAACATAAAAATATTACTATTTTTAAGGTCAAAATATCTTAAAATGACTCTATAAGTCCAAATTCTAAAAAAAATATTATATAAGGGTTTTTCCTTAATTTTTTATCCTTATTAGTTATTACCACCAATTTTTTGTTTTTCTAAAATTATTAAATCACTTGACTAAATTATATTTATTCCCCGTTTTTTTTTTTAAAAAAAAAAATTATAACTATCCCACTAAACAATTTTAAACAATACTATCAAAGAGAAATGAGGAATGGTGAAAATGGTTTTTAAATAATAAAAAAAAATTAACAATCGAACAATATATAAACTACATAATATGGTAAACAATAAGAAAGAATTATCCCATTAAAATCATATGCGAATTTGACAACAATATGCCGACAGGATTCAAACACAAAATAAATTTTTAAGATAAATGATAATAACACTTTTTTAGCATAATTATCTTAAAATCCCTTTTATATTTTTTTTTTTCAATTTTTAACAAATAATCTAGTAATTTTTTTATCTTTTATAAATAATTGCTTAAATTATACTCAAGGAATGTGAATTGCATTATGAAATTAATACATAATTGTTATGTAAAAAATATAAAACTTAAATATTTCCCTAAAAGATTATTGCATTATAATAATACACAATAAAAGCCTTTTTTTCATCAATAACATATAATAAAAATTGATATTAGTTGATATGAGTAGTAGGTAGAACATTGTGTTTGGATACGAAATCTTAAATTGCAATTAGTACGCTATTTAAAACAATAAATCAAAGTAAACCAACTTGAGACAACCAAATAAAAAGGAATAACTAGAATAAATAAGACCATTCAGATTTTGGGTTAATCATTTATAATATTAAGTTTTTATATTCCAAGTGTTTGTTAGACTATTAACTAATCATTGCACCCACGGTTTAGCGAAGGTGGTAATTGAAAGTACTGATTTGTTAGAATGGGTTATGTCTTTCCATAAATTATTATGTATTACATCTTCCTTCATCTAATAATATTAAATAATTAGTTTGAATAATAATATTATTTACCTGTATAATTAATATTAAGCCTTTCAAATAATTATGAAAATGATTACTTATTTATATTAAAATTCTTAATTACATTTGCAAATTGGACACGAATAGATAACCAATCGAGAAACAAAAAAACAAACATCACCTTTAATTTGAAAATCATTGCTGAGATCAATAGAAACATGTTTTTCTTTGATTCGATGAACACCGTAAATCATCGAAATTTTTAGACAATATTCCAGGCGCTTCTAATCAATTACAAAGAAATCATCTCTAGAAGAAAAAATTTATCATTCCTTTTCCATTTGCGACCAATTGTGAATAAGCTTCAAATCGAAAATGATATACTTTTTTATTTTGTTTATTTTTTTTTTCAAATCCATTTTTGTCTAGTGATAATAATGCTAAAATGTGGTGGTTATGACGATAGCAGGATTGAAGCACTTCTCGTAGGGTTAGAAGGATTCTGGCATGTTCTGGAAGTTGGTTGAGATTATGAATTTATGATTCATTTAGATGATAGTTGAATTGATCCGTCGTTCTTTAGATTTCAAACGAGTTTCCATGAAAATTTATAAAATCGATTTTTTTGGCTAAATGAATCAGGATTCAAAATGAGAAAAATGATTATGAGGTGATTCCGTTAAAAATCGGATGTAATTCAAGAGTTTTCTAATAAATTTTAGCCGAAAATCATGAAAATTGTCACGTTAAAATTTACCTTTATTGGAATTATGGTCGGGGGAGCTTCACTAAACAATATGTGGAACCGAAAATTGTTTGTGTACTCAACATCTAACCTCTGCACACTTAAAAGCCAAAAATTGTCATGTTTGGCTTTTATTTTAAATTTTTTGTTGTAAAAGCACTAAATAACATTATTTTTCTTACAATTTTTTACATGTTTTTGGATGTTATTACTATATTTTTTAATTTCGGTGGATGTTCTTATATATATCCTAGAAACCATGCCCATTTATTACAAGTTACTATAATAATCCTTGGAGATTTGGTTCTCCTTTAAAAAGAGGAGGAAAATATTAAAATAATTAGGAAAAGAGTTTTAATATCTAAAAAAATTATCTAAAAATACTAACTTGGACACTTAATTAATTAATTAATTTTTTTTAAAAACTCTTTGTTAATTTATTTATACAAAAAAGTAACAAATAAGAAAAACACATGCAACTATTTATTTTTTTAATTATATATTTATTTACAAGTATTAAAAAATTAAGACATATTGTATAATTTTGAACCATTATTGTATAACTAATATATTATTGTTGTATAATTATTGTAAAAATTTTGTACAGTTTTTTTACTTATAAAATAATCGAAAATAATATTAAAATTTTAAGAGTCTTTTATTTTTTATTTTATTTTGTTGTGTGTGTTTCTAAAAATAAAATAAAAAATATATATAAAAAAAATGAAGGACCAGTCGGCGGCCCAGAAAACCCTGAAAAAGGGGCTTAAGCGCAGGCTGACTTCGTTCAAAAAGCCCAGCCTCTGTTTGGATAGTTGAAGAAACAAGGGGCACCCTCGCTTTCCTTCCTCTTCCCTTCCTTTCCTTTCTCCGGTGAAACTTCTATTCCTTTGCGGAGCGGCCGGTTTTCCTTCGCCTGTTTTCTATTCTATTCTATCCTCACCAGGTATTCTTCGTATATTTAATTATTCACTTATTTAATTAGGGTATTGCGAACCTTCACTTTAAATTAGGGTTTTCATTTATCTGGACAACATTAACATGGAACTTAGGTTTTTCGACGGCTGTAAATAGTGCCACTGCGAAATTTATTTCTTTTTTGATTTATTGAAGTCATCGAGATTTGGGTTCGTTTTAGTGTGAAAAGGATTCATTAGAGATTGAAGGATTTGCTTTATGTTTGTTGTTTGCTTATTATTTAGATCATTGCTTCATATTAGTTGCTGAAGCTTGTTTTAAAAGTGTAATATAGCAGAAGATTAGTAGTTGGAGATGTATAGTATTGGATTTATACTGATAGGACTGGGTTTTTACTATCCCAGGGAATTTCAACACTGAAAATTTTGTATGTTGTTTATCACATTGTAGTAGTTGATAGCAATTGGAAATGATGGTGTCAGTTAGATCATTATCTTTTTCTATAGCTAAAACAGAGCCTTTTTAGCTGATATGGGGTCTTAAAATATGGGAGTTGCTTAGAATGTAAAGATGTTTTAACTTTTAAATCCTTAGGTGCAGATAATTTTAGTTTTTTCTTTTTGTTGGTGCAAAGCTGGTGCATATGATGTTTTACACTTGATCTCTGAATTTCAGGTAAGTTCACTTGTTGAAAGCTTATGTACTGATGCTCATGGCTTTGCACTTGTTGTTCTATTTCAGTTACGATGATGATATTTTGTGTTTGTCTTTTGGTTCATCATTTGGCTGTGCAAAAGAATAATGGATAAGAGGAATGTTGATTCTGTGGAAGAGGAGATTGTCATACTGTTTTTGTATTCTATGATTTTACTCCTCCTCCCTTTTCCAAATTCATTTTCTCAGATCAGCTTGTTTTCCAATTCATTGCTTTGCGGTAATATGAATGACATCCGAAGCTAAATCTTTTCATGCTGTTGATTTCATGCAATCACTAGTCGTTTGTGTCTGTTTTTAGTGCTTCTATGTCGTCAATGCTTTCATTCTTGCATTGAATTTAAACTTTGAAGGGCACTTAGAAATTTCCCATTAAGGTCTTATTTTCTATATTTGAATAAGAGTATCACTCACTTTGTTGTTTTACAAGTTTGTTGCTTATCATATGTGTCAATTAGCAGGTAGGGAAAATGGTAAGTAAATCAAAGAAGAATACTGCAGTCAAGAGGGATGTATTTAAATGGACGGAGAGGATGGATGATGCCTTCATTGATGCACTTGTTCATCAACAAAGGCTGGGAAATAGGGTTGACAATATTTTCACAACAGCAGCATATGATAATATGTTAAAGGAATTGCGTGAGAAGATAGCTATGCCATTTCAGAAAGATCACTTAAAGAACCGTTTGAAAAGCCTTAAAAACAATTTTAAGGAATGCTTTGACCTTTTCAATGGCGTGAATGGTTTTGCATGGAGCCCAGAAACAAAGATGTTTAGTGCAAAGCCAGAAGTTTGGAAAGCATTTGTCAAGGTTTGTTTATTGTTCGCTTAATTGTGAAGTGTAAAATTGTATCTTACACATGTAACTGATTTTGCATGCTTTTGTCAGGAAAAACCAGAGGCGAAGAAGTGGATGACTACTCAAATTGCTCATTATGATAAGCTGGTATTACTTTTTGCAAAAGACAGGGCGAAATCTAATGGTGACACCATTGCAAGACAGAAATCAGGCATGACGACTCTTGCCGCAAATGTCCTGTGTTTTGATATTGCTGATAGGCAAATCGTCATTACACCCAATCTTGATCTTGAGGATTTAAACGAGATGAATGATGGTACTAGTCAACTAGCAACTCCTGTTGAAGCGAATTCTCAGACAGATTCCCAAGCACATTCACAGTCTGCCACATCACAGAAAGACAAAAAACGCAAGGCTCCGAAGGTCGATATATTCGACAGAGAGTTCAAAAGCATAAGGGAAGCTATTAAGGATGTTGCTGATGCAATTAGGGAGGGAAACATAATTGCAGAGAGAGGACGCCCTCGTGTTTACTCAGAGCAGGAAGTTTTCGCAGAGTTGGTGAAAATAGGATTCGAGAGGCAATTGCGCTACAAGGCTTATACATTCCTTATTGCAGACCCTGGAAGAGTGAGGGCATTCTTCGGTTGCCCAGTGGGAGAGCGCAAGGATTTTTTGGTGCAAATTATGTATAATCCTGAAAACCCTTAGCCGTATATTTGCTGTATTTATTGGTTGGACAGAAGAACTCTTCGTGTTTGTGGTGTTAGTCGAAGAGTATTTTTAGCACAAGTAGTTTTCATGTATTAGCTGATAGTTTAGGTCGTGGTTGAGGAGAGTATAACTCTACTCAGCCTTTGTATATAACGCTACATTAGTGAATTCAGCATCAATTTTTTTTCCTTTCCAGTGTCAGGTTGTTCATCGCAACTTTGTTCGCCAACTAATTTTCAAGACAAAACACGAAACAGTAAAATAATTTCAGCCCTCTGGAAATTTGTAAAACAATTAATTTTATTGACTGATGAAGCAGAAGCAGCCAATTTTGCAAACTCGCTTCCACGCATGTCTTAAAAGTTAATCTAAAGCGGACCTGCTATTGCCCCCAACTGGGCCGGTTTTTTGAAAAAGAGTGTACCAGATGCAATCTTTTCTGTTAAATGTGGCAATGTGGCGCCTGGACCTTGCACGGGAGCTGCGGGCTTTAGGCTTACGATTCGGGACTGGCAAATTTCGAAGAAAGCATGTTGCACACCATGTGTTCGAAGAAATTTCTATTTGTCTTCGACGTGCATATTTCTTCGTTTTTCACTGCAATTCCTAATTACAAGTTCCGAAATTGTTGATTTTTCTTTTTCTTTCGACGAATTAATGGACGCTAAGTTTTTGTCGATGAGCATTTCTCCCTTTCTGTCAAGAGGCAATGAGTTACCAATGGCTCATTCACGTAAAAGAGCAAATTCCGGAAAACAGCTACCGAAAAACCTTCGCTCTCCTAGACGAACCCAACTTCCCCCTGAGCTTGGGGTTAACTTATTCTTGAAAAAGCCAAGTTCTGGCGATGAATTGAATATAATTGTGGATGAAGATGGCGATGATGATGTAATGCAAGAAGAAGAAGAAGAAGAAGAAGAAGAAGAAGAAGGTGAGGTACAGGAGCGGAACGGTGATATTGTCTGGGAATTGGATGAAATTGAAGCAATATCATCTCTTTTTCAAGGGAGGATTCCTCAAAAACCCGGGAAATTGAATAGAGAAAGACCTCTTCCTCTTCCAGTTCCTCACAAGCTAAGACCTCTAGGACTTCCTACTCCCAAGAGACACATAAAAAAGGGTTCTATATGCAAACAAGTTTACAAAGATCCAAGCTTTCTTATCGGATTAGCCAAGGAGATCAAATGCCTTAATGCTGATCAAGATGTTTCTTTAGTTTTAGATGGTTATGCTCATTTATTGCGTAAAGGGTCACTGTCCTTAACAATTAGAGAGTTGGGTCATATGGGATTTCCTGAAAGAGCTCTTGAGACATTCTGTTGGGCTCAGAAACAGCCTCAGCTTTTCCCCGATGATCGGATTTTGGCATCCACAGTGGAAGTCTTGGCTAGGAATCAAGACTTGAAAGTGTCATTTGATTTTCAGAAGTTCATTGGTTTGGCAAGTCGAAGTGTAATTGAAGCTATGGTTAGGGGTTTCATTAGAGGTAGAAGCTTAAACCTAGCTTGGAAGCTTCTTATAGATGCCAAGCATGACAATAGAATGTTAGATCCCGGCGTATATGCAAAGTTAATATTGGAGCTTGGAAAGAACCCAGATAAGTACACACTTGTAGCCCAGTTGTTGGATGATCTTGGAGAAAGAGATGATTTGAATTTAAGCCATCAGGATTGTACTGCTATAATGAAAGTTTGCATTAAGCTTAAAAGGTTTGATTTGGTGGAGACCCTATTTCGTTGGTTTAAGCAATCCGGACGTGACCTAAGTGTGGTTATGTACACTACTTTGATTCATAGCCGTTATTCGGAGAAAAAATACAGAGAGGCATTAGCTGTGGTTTGGGAAATGGAGGGTTCAAATTGTCTCTTTGATCTTCCTGCTTATCGCGTCCTTATAAAGCTTTTTGTTGCGTTGAATGACCTCTCAAGGGCTGCTAGATATTTTTCAAAACTGAAGGAAGCAGGTTTTTCTCCAACTTATGAGATATACAAGGATCTGATTACAGTTTACATGGTTTCTGGGAGGCTTGCAAAGTGTAAAGAGATTTGGAGAGAACTAGAGATGGCAGGATTCAAGTTGGATGAAGAAATGACATTGGCTTTATTGCAGCTCGAAAGCGAATCAAGGTCGGATGTCTGAACTATTTGTTGCAACTTGAAAGCGAATCCAGGTTAGATGTCTCCACTGTCTCTAATCCTTTTAGAAACATATGCATCAACTATTAAACTGCTGTTGCTCCCTATTTTATGCTTTACGCTATTTGTTAATATATTGCATCATTCAAAAAATTTTTAGCAATTTTTTTTATATTCAATTTATATATGAACCCACTTAAATTTATTTCTGAACGCAACTAGTTTGGAAGGAAGGCTTGATTGTTGCTGTATATATTATGTGATTTGACTTTGTAGGATCTTTCCGTCACACATGAAAATAAGCAAGTTCCTTCCATAGAATTTCTTTGCATAACGTATAAGAACTAAACAAGGGTCACACATACATGTGGAATAATTCATTATCACATGGCTAATATTTCATAAATAGAATATGTCTAGTTGATATACTTTATCTGTCAACCTGAAAATTGACAGAGACCATTGAGCTAATATGAACAATACAATGAAAAGATAGATTCATTTCTTATTTAGGATGTAATAATCAATTGTCTTCATATCCGGTTTGGAAATGCAGTAATTCACTGTATGCTCCTTCCACACATCATTTTCCAGATATCTTTCGTGAAACTTTACTTCTCCATTTGTTCTTACGGTTACTCCGATTGAGCTTCTTGTGCCATAATGCCCCTGTAAATCAAACCAAATACGCATCAGCACATCTCATAATTTTCATCTGAGCAAACAACTAATATGCATTTGATGTTATCACGTACCAATGGCATGTCTATTTCAACAAAAACGGAGCTTAGATTATATTCCAGATCAAGAGTACAAATGCCAGGCAACTGGCTTTTCTCAGCTTTGACTCTGTCTGTCATCAGCTTCTTTATCATATGCTCGACAGTTATTTCCCCTTCACCATATTTATCAAGTTCTTCTTTTAAGTGCAGTTCCAGGCGTTGTGCCTAAACAAAAATAAAAAGCTCTGTTGCTAGTTTAGGAACTTGATTATCATATAAGAGGAAACAAGTGTCTCGTAGAATTATAGCTAACCTTGGGCCAGGGAGTGTCTAGTTTAGCATTTGACAGGACATGAATGCCAGGTGATACTTCCTGAATAATGACCGGTCCACCTTTCGGTCTGTTGGAGATATATACCATTTTTTTCGATGAAATGTCTACCAATATCAGATTAAACCCGTTGTACTGATGAGCCTCTTTCACCAGTGTTTCTGCAAATTCCTTTGGACTCATTGTGCTCTGTGATAAAATTCCAAAACAAACCATTTTTATTCAATTTGTCTACAAATAACGTGGTAAGGTACTTAGAACTTGGGAACAGAGGAATGAAATTATGAAGATTACCTCCAAAAAATGTATTGGAAGTTCGCCGCGGCTTTTTGCCTCAGGATAGGCATGGAGCTCTAGAACATTAGTCAGGAAAGCAACTCTGCCTGTTCTTGAACAAGCTAACCATGTCCCTCCAGCTACAGAATCTCTTCCTCCCAATATATTAAAACCATCCCACCATGCCACTGGCTCTGTAGGCCTATAATAAGAAAGAAAAAAAAATCCATCATCCTCAGCTTAATTCACTAACTTGTAATGCAATATAATCCCGATATTTCGCACCAAACATTACTCTAAATCATAGAATGAATGTAGAACTTGCCTGTTATGATATTCATCTCTATTTTGCAAAAGAATGAAAGGGTAAAGAGGGTGAGCTTGCCAAACAAAAGCAGCTATACACATATAAGCAAAACTCAAACAAATTTGAGGTTTGTGGGTTATTTATGAAGATAAAGAACTAAGAGAAAAGAAGAAAACTTAGATTTTGGTTTGGTTTGATATTACTGGATATATATAAGCCTTTTGTATAAAGATGAGTATGAGAAATGGATAAACTTGAAGCCATTCTCTAGTCGGTTTTTAAATAAAACAGGGGCGCTAAATGTTCTTATTCTTAAAATATTATTATTCCACTAACAGAAATCAATATCTGCCTGCAGGAAATGACAAAACTTACAATATCCATCTTATATTCAACAGAAAAATGCATATCTGGTTCTGTTAGAACCATGGTTCTAACTCCTGCAAAATAATAAATTATATTAAAAATTAAAGTTGAACCTTTGAATTGTCTTTTGTCAAAAAAAAGAATTGTCTGTAGTACTAAATAGCTCTTTTTCAATGTTTTATAGAAAGTAAATAGTATTTTTGGTATATATAACTCTATATATTAATGGCTGTACATATATATAATATATAAATTATTTTTTATTCTAAAAAAAGGGATTATTATTTGTTTTCTTTTTGAAAATCAAAGATTAACTTTCAAATTAATATGGAAGCAAACAAGAGGGAAATAAATCCCAAATAATAAAACTAGGACGTTAGTAGAACATTAAAGCTAAACAACAAACCTTACATTAGCTTGTTAGCTAATTAAAAAGTAATTATAGAATAGATTCAAACATTTATTTTTTTAGGCTTGTAATTGTGATTGTAGGCTATGATTTTATAATAATGTTTAGAGGAAATCTAATCTAGTAGTCCCCCCCACTCTATATAAATAATTTCCCTTTTTCTTTTTATTTTTATTTTGATGTAATTTCCTCCTTTCTATATTATTTAATTACTCACTGAAAAACAAAATGTATGTATTCGTTAACATAGCCATTCAAGTTAAATTAATTAATTATTTATATAATATATATAACATCTAAGGAATACCATAGATATGGCACAATAAATATAGGCCGAAAGCTTATTTGACATTTTTGTAATTTTTCTAATTTTAAAATAATTATATTAAATTTTTAAAAAAAAAAATTCATTTTCTTTTGTGTAAGAATTAGTATTTAATTTAATTTAAACTCATTGTAGTAAATACTCAAATATTTTAATTTTTGTTATTATTATTATTTATTTTAGTAATAATCGTATTAATAATAAGAATTTAGTTTATTAATAATTAATTATTTTAAATATTGAGAACAACTAATAGTTTATAATAAAATTATTTAAAAAAAGAAATGTATTACAATAACATTTCAATTTGTCAATACTTCAAATAATAAAAATTATTGAAGTTATCTTAGTTATATTGTATTTGACAATAACTTTTAGTATTTTACAAATAGTGAAAAACTAATTCTATGTGGAGTAAATTATTTTAAAATTTCTTTAATTTTTATTTTTATGAATAAAGAAAATATTTTTTTAAACTGCTTTATCTCTAAGTAGGTAGGGTATAAATTAAAAAAAAAAAAATTCAAAGTATTTCATTCCATTTGGGAAAAGATAATGTAAAATATAAGGAAATTATGTGTATTTGTTGCACTAATAACCAATTGAAAGGCAACTACATTTTGCTAGTGACAAGAAAGGAATAAAGTTAAATATTGGTACATACAATACAATGAAGCCCCACATCAAAATAATACTCTTTTTTTAGCTCTCTCTCCTATTAAAATAAAATCCAAATACCAAACTACTAATTTAAATAAAATAGTCCCTTCTACTAATTAAATACCAACCATTTAGGAAAATTCTTTTTTAAAGTTAATCTCAAAATAAACTTGATTTTGGGGTTTATAATTAATTTGTTAATACTAAATTTTGTTAGAGGTATAACAATTTACGCATAAGCTGAAATTTTTTATTTTTTTGGAAATAATACTCAACAAAATTACATATGTTTTTAAAATTTATTAAATTATAATTATCTACAAATTTTAATGCATTTGATTAATAATTTTCAAAAAATATACTATAAAATAAAATATATAGTAGAATAAAACAAAATAAAAAGTTAGATCACGTGAGTATTTCTCCGTACGGGTCGCACGTACCAAAATATTTATACTAATATTTTTAATAATATACAATTTTATATTATTAAAAAAAGTAAATAAAAAAAAAATAACGCCTGTGCTGGGAAGAGAGAGAAAAAGGGGAAGAAATAGAGAGAGAAAAAGAAGACATAACAACAAGAAAAAGGAAGGAGAAGAGAAGGGGAAGAAATGGGCGAAATAGCAGGTACTACATCATCAACAATGACCAAGAAGAAGAAGAAAAAGGGACGGCCTTCTCTTCTTGACCTTCAAAAACGCTCTCTCAAGCAACAAAATCAACATCAAAACCCTAACTTCAAAAACCCTAATTCCTCCCTCAATGCCTCTTCTTTTCTACCCCACCACCGCCGATCCACTCGCCGTAACCCTAATCTCGATTCTCCCGATTCGATTAATCACGATGATGATGAAGACGATGATGACGACGACGACGACGAACGAGAAAAGAAGAAGCACAAGCTTTTGCTCGGTTTGAATTCACATGCCAATAATCACCATTACCCAATTGGTGTTAAATCCCTTCACGGCTCTGATGCTGGTGGTAATTCCGAGGCGGCTCTTAAGAAACCGAAGATCGGCGCCGCTCGTCTCGGATCTGATAATATGGTGATTTTTTATAGATCCTTAGCTGACAAACTTTTATCTTCTTCTTCTATTTCTTTTGGGTCTTTTTAAAATCGAGTGCATTTCTCAAAAAGCACAGGTTTTTTGGTGTTATTTGTGGTGGGGAATAGGATTTTTTAATGGGTATTTAAATTCTTTTATGAATTTCGCGCGTTATTTGAAGTTCGTTTGGTGGTAGAGTTGGATCGAATTTGAGTGGATGTGTTTGACTGAGTCAAGTTTAGTTTTTTTTTTTTTTCTTTTTGGGATGTTAATTATACGAATTTATCGTTTTCGGGAAATCTAGGAATTGGTGGGTTTAAGGTTAAAAGGTTTCAGCTTTTTCTTTATTTGATAGTGAATATATATATACTATATATTTTCTATAAATAAATTCTTATTTTATTACTGATTGTTTTGGAGTGTTTAATCTGGCCTTGTTGTGCCCAAAATAATAGACGCACAGACCTTCTTGTCTGAAAAAGCTTTAATTTGTCCTTTCTTTATTAATAATTCTCTGATATTTTTTCGACTGTTGTACTTGCTCGACTTTTACTGTAAACTTTTCTCTTTGTTTCTTCAATAATCACTGAAGATACCAATTATAGTTTTCTCATTTTTATTTTAATGTTTTTTGGGGTAATTGCATGATTTTTTGCGGGTCTAATTCTCTTCTTGCAGGGTGAAAAGGCTTCGAAAGCGACAGACACTCTTCATGGTATATTGATCATTCTGAAATTTCATGAAAAAGGCATTTTTCTGGGGAATTTTTGAAAAGTTTCGTGTAATTAATTGAAACTGTGCCATTTATATGTCTGCAGAGTCATCTGTGGAGCCTGGCCCCACGACTCCTTTGCCAGACAAAAAGTTGTTGGTCTTCATTCTTGACAGACTTCAAAAGTGGGTGATGTTTTTGCTAAGATTTATTTTTCACTTCTTTCCTTTTTTTTCTCTGTCTTTTCTCAACTGATTCATTATTGGTTGATTTCAATTGGGTTTTTGATTGATTTGTTTTTAACCAACTCATTACAGAAAGGATACTTATGGAGTGTACTCAGAGCCTGTGGATCCTGAAGAGGTTTGCTTTATTCTGTCAATCCGGCATTATTTGTATATGATTATGCAGCATTATCTGTTTTAAATTAGTCTATTGATGTGATATTGAACTGATTTCGGTACAGCTTCCCGATTACCATGATATTATTGAGCATCCAATGGACTTTTCCACCGTGAGAAAAAAGCTAGATGGAGGAGTTTATGCAGACTTGGAACAATTTGAGGTTAGTTTTAATGCATTTGAAGTAGGCCTCTTTTAAGTTCTTTGCTTCAATCACCTTTTTAGTCCCACACGAAAGCTTAGAAGGGATAGACAACCTAAAAAGTTCTTTTCTTTTTAGTTTTTTTTTTTTTTTTTTAACATTGTTGTAGAAGAAATTATTCAGTGTATAGGGCTTTCCTCTCAGGAACTTAAAACCGAGTTACATAATTGTCCAAATCCAACAATTCCTGTTGGACTGGTAGGGTAGGCAGTAAAGATGATTAAGAGTGTTCTCTCATTGATATTGTTGCCATATTTTTTCTTCTAGAGTAGAAAACAACTGCAGAGATTAGTACTGCATTACTGAAGGCATAATTCCGAAATTAGCCTATGACTAGCCTATGTACATCTACAGCACATCTAATTCTTAATCTGCTGCTCAGTTGCCTCCTAATTCATAAGAAGAGTCATTAATATGCAGTTATCTCACAGTAGACAAGTGGCCATTGTGGATAACTGCAAAAGGAAAAACTAGTTTTGTTGTCAACTATATGCCAACAGCAGTTAATAATTTGTTCGATGGTATTTGACTGGCCATTGAATGTTTCAGTGTTCGCATTAACTTGAGAAATGTAAAGCAGCATTGATTAGTTCTAAAATGTCTTCAATGCATCGAACCATCACTAAACTATATCTTCCTTATCTTCTTTTTTGTGCTCTTTGTATGAAACTGCTTTTGTACGGTGTTCTTTATTTTCTAGTGGTATGCCTTTTGGCATAGCAAATGTTTGATGCAATTTGGAAATTGAAAGTTGGTACAATTTTACTTGTGCAGAAAGATGTTTTTCTGATATGCTCAAATGCAATGCAGTACAATTCTCCAGATACTATTTATTTTCGACAGGTTTGACTGATTACTAAGTTTCCTATATTTACTTTTCTCTAAGGGTTCTCTTTGCCAAAATTTTGAAAGTAATGATTTCTCTTAGGCGCGATCCATTCAAGAGCTTGCTAAAAGGGACTTTGAAAACCTGAGGCAAGACAGCGATGAAGGTGAACCCCAACCTAAGATAGTTAGGAGAGGCAGACCACCAGGAAAGATGAAAAAACCAGTTGAGAAGTCTCCGTTTGATCGTGTTGGTCCTGAATGTTCGTCGGATGCAACTCTTGCATCTGCAGGGGATAATGCCAACTCTTCTTCTGGCTACAATCTCAGAAGAACCCATTCATACAAGTACCAGCCTGCAGATGTTCTGGTCAGACCGTCTTATGGGTATCATGGCAGCGAAACATATGGTACCTGGATATCTGAATGGGAAAATGAATTTCCAGGTTGGCAATTGGAATTTTGCGAATGAATATTTGCTTTTTAATGTTCTCTGTCATTTCTTTATTTGTCTCATTGTGTGTGCAGCATCATTCGATAAATTTTATGTTATTTTACTCTTGGTTTGCAGCTTCTGTTCTGAAGGCTGTGTTAAAGTATGGAAAGAAACCATTTGCTGTAGATGAGAATAGGCGTGATACCTATATACAGCGATCGGCTTCCATACATGAGCCGTCATCCTTGAATATCTTCGGAGGGGAACCAAAGCAACTGACGACGGTATGTGAACAAGAACTCTTAATCTTCTCTTCTGCTCTTCCAAATGGGAAGTTGATATTTAATCTATTATTCATTGCCCTAATTCCTCATAGTTCCAAACCAACACACTTTTTCCTCTTTCATTATTTGGGAATTCTGTTTTACATAATAGCCTTTGATACTTTTATCTTATCTTGGCTACAAAAGATATTGAAAATTTGAAAAAGAATCTGAAATAGCATTGTGTGGGAATTGCATTGTTGAGCTGGTTCACTTTGAACATCAAGAACCTTTATACAATGGAATGGCTTCATTTACTGTAAACTGATTTTATTTGTATACATCAGGTAGGTTTAAACTCAGAGCATGGTTATGCAAGGAGTCTAGCTCGTTTCGCTGCAGATCTCGGGCCCAGCATCTGGAAAATTGCTGCAAAAAAAATCCAGATGGTGTTGCCGACCGGAGTTGAGTTTGGTCCTGGGTGGGTCGGAGAAGATTATAAGGCAGTTGAGGGTCAGCAGCCGTTATTTTCTGAAACACTGAATGTACCGGACATTTCTGTATCTACTGACCATTCAAGCAGGCTTAAATCTTTGACCGCCAGTTATAGCGGTACAAATTCTCCCCATACCAATCAATCTCCAGCATGGAGCAGAGAAAACATGGTGGAAAGTACTGGGGGATTAAGTTCCCAAAACAAATTAGGTTTGCTAAACAGTAGTATGAACGGAATAAAAGATCCTGCTTCATTTGTTCAAGTTCAGCAGAAACCTACAATTCCCACAGATGTAAATGCTTTTAGCAGACTTGGAAGGGCAGCAGGAAACTTTAGTTCAGATCAGATTTCAGGTCCATCCCAAGTGTTTGGAATGGTTTCGACCAGCAATTCTACATTTTCCCGAATGCCAGGCAATGCATTTAGTTCGAACAAAATGAAGTTGCCAGAAGTTTCGAGCGGATTAATGCAGTCAGGAAATCCGTCAGCTCAGTGTTCAGTCACTGATTCGCAGACATTGTTGAATTCAGGGATGAGTGGCAAATCATCGTGGCAGGGAGGATTACCGCCATATCATCAACAAGAATTCTTCCAATTTCCACCAGATCTGAATGTGGTATTTTTGTCGCCTGCTTCTCCGAGCTCTAGCGTGCCAATTGGTTCGCCGCAGCAGCCAGATTTAGCATTACAGCTATGAGAATGGGTACATTGTTAGGTTTGAAGATTTGTTCTGCAAAAAGAAAAAGAAAAAGGAATAAGAAGAGAAATTCATACGAGGGTAGCAAGTCTTCTTTTTGAGGTAGGATGGCTTGCTGAATAGTTCATAACATCAGCAACTGTAGAAGATTTTGTACAGATTAATTATCATTTTTTATAATTTTTTGAACTTTTTTTAGATAAAAGGAGAAAAAACCACAGCTTAATAGAATGGTGCAATTTGAATTCCTGATTTGCCCAATACATTGATGAATTCTCTTATTTGAAATCATAGCATCAAGGTTGTATGAATGGAATCAATCAACTGACTTTTGACTATCTCAGAAGAATGACTTGCTACTGTTTAGTGCAATGATACTTTCTGCTTGTTTTTTAGGTTATAACCCAGCAAGACTCGTTTATTTAGGTTTTTTCAGTTGATTTCCAATATTTTTTTAAATCAAATTGAGACTTCAATGAATCAAATGACTGGTTTGGGAAATGGCTTAGGCTTTCCAGGGAAAAACGTGGTGGTTTTGGGTGGCTCTGCAGCCATTGTATCAACCACTTTGAATGATGATTGCTCATCATGATGTATGGTAGTATGGGATATTGCCAATGGCAATCCAATCATCAGGACCGTTAAAATGAAACAATTGCTTAGGGCCATCTTGCAACAAGTAATCTATTGTTGCTTATGGCTTTTTCTTAAGTAAAAATAACTTTTGTAGATTTTCATAAGAAACAAATAAGTTAAGGTGTAACAATTTTTTAGGAGTGGCCTTTTTATATGTAATTATAAAGACTTAGATTTGTTATTTTTCAATAATCTTGGATTCGGTTAGTTTGCTTTGGTTGTTGTTAGTTTATTTTTTAGAACAATTATTCGTTAATTAATTTTCCATCATTAGCACAAAAACAACTAATGTAATTATGAATTTTCCTAAGCATTTCCGATGACACTTAGATTTTACTAAGTCAACAAGTCAACGTTATCTTTATATGGTCTTAATCTTTTTTGAGTTCAAGATTTATGATCCCATGTCGGAAGTGTTTTACTCATAAATCACTCCCTCTTCCACAACAAATGACTAGTTTTAAAACAATTTATAATATTTTTTTTAAACAAGTTTATAATCACTTAAAATTTAACTAATTCGACTAATTAATTGAAATTTATAACATAATTGTGAGATGGAAGTGTATTAGAATAGGTTTTGAACCGAACTAAAAATTAAAGGTCAAAAAAGTTTTAAAAAAAAAAAGTTTTCTTAAATTTTAAAATGTAAAAATAGTTCTTCCAATAAAATAAAATAATAATAATTTTACTAATTATTTATAACTTATTTATAAAATGTTTATAAATTATTCATAATATTTTTACATTGTATATATATATATATTTTATAAAATTTTCACAAATAAAAAAATTATTTTTTAACGAAAAAAACTTAAAAAAAAAAACAAGAAACTTTAAATGAGTTGTTTTTACGCTACAAAATCTTAAATGAAATATATTAGTGTCCAAATTCTTAAAAAAAGGGATTATATATGTGCGTTTTCCAAAATTAAAAACTTTTTAAATATTTCTTTCTTGCTTCTTATCCTTTATATGTTGTGTTTGTTTATGTATGGATGTAATTACATTTAACACCTCAAATCAAAAAATAAGCAAAACCTTTACTTTATGTACAAGCCAGAATGTGAAGAAATATTCCTTTTTCCAAGGAATTTTTTTCCTTCTTTTCTCTTTATCATTATCATCTTCTTAATTCCTAAATACATGCCCATCAAACTATGCTCAAGGTCATGACCGTTTTTCTATTTCCCCACAAACATGCCTTCTTTTATTATTTAGGTTTTCAATTATTCATGTGCTATGTCACCTACAACTAGCTATATATTATAGTATTTATATAATGTTTTTAAATTATGTTAACAATTCTATAATAATATAATTATTGTATTAAATTATTAATACCAAAAAAAATTTTTAAAGAAAGCGACACAAAAACAAATAAAAGAAATAGTTTTCCTTTTGAGATAAAATCAAGAAAAATAATTGCTAGTACATACATTTTTTAGAAGAATTTCTAGCTACAATTAGCATTACCTAAACCTAACCAATTAAAAAAAAGGAAAAATGGAATACAAAAACCTCCCACCCCACTACTAAACACACCAATCAAACCCATATGGAATAATAGTTTGGCCAACCAAAAACAAAAATCCTTGTAAAAAAAAATACTTAGAATCTAACTTTGCCATACCATTGTATATCCTGTTTCTGTCTTTGAACCAAACCATTTTTGTAAAACCAACTTAAGTCTATCATCTCTAACTTCACAAAATTTACTTTCCCATCCTTCTGGTTCTACTGCTTCAAACCCTAATCCTGGTGTCCTGTCCTTGGATAGTGGATTCAAAACCTGCATCCAATCAACCACATAAGCTGAAACCCTTCTTCTAAATTTTGTTTTAAACTCACTCCATGCTTGATACTTATAATGGTTCACGATTGCTTCTTCTAATCCTATTTGTTTCCATTTATACCCTTCTTTGATTCTAAAATGGTGTATTACATTCACCAATGAATGTTCAATCGCTTGTAATAATACTACCGATTTATGACGATTTTCCATTTTCCTTCTGCAATTGTATCCTTGCGTCACTCCCTCTTCCGGGTGTGATTTTTGGTTCGACGGTCCAAATTCATTGCACATTATTGAAACTTCGCCAATCATATCTGATTCTGGTTCTGATTCTGATGGAGAGAGGAATGATTTTAACATTTGATCCGACGGTCGAGATGAGTTTTCCCATGATGGGGAGAAAACAAATTCATCAACGTCTATGTACATCATCCAATTGCATGAATCATTAGCATATAATGCAGAATGAGAAAAGCCTGATTCTTGAGTCTTTGGCCATACCCATAATACGGTTTCTACGTTATAACCTTTTTGCTTAAGGTCCTTAATTACGGGGATTAACTCATCATCACTATCATTATCGTATAATATGAACTTTTCTACCCCAATTTTTGAATGGTACGTGATCCATTCTTTCAAGAACTTGGCCACGTTGTAAACCATGGAGGCGGCGCAAATTTGGGACTTTGGCTGTGGTTTTGCTATCCTACGCTTTTGGGTGTAGTACGCCACGGATGGTACCACCTTTTTTTCCGCTAAGATTTGGAGAGAGACTCTGAGGATAATGGACTCGGACTCGGAATAACCAGAACCGAACGCCGTTAAATCTGGAGGGTTACACCTAAATACCTCTTGTGCTGAGCTTGTAACGGCAGTCATAACGGTATTGTTGTTCGTTTCATCGACGAATACGCACTTCAACTCCGATGGAGACCTATTGATCCCTTGCCGGTTGTTCACGCCTTTAGCGAATAAAACGACGTCGTCGTCTGTTGAAAACGACTCGAAAACCAGGAAATTCCACCTCAGCAGCTCTTGCGGCTGCGCAGACGACGGCCAATAAACAGAAGATTGCTCTTCCTCCGACAATCTCTTCAACATTGGGGACCGTAACGGATATGGCCGCCGTGCGCCTTTAGGAAGAAAACACTTGAACATAGGCCGGTTTAAAGAAGGCAAGAAACCGGCGAACCTTGCCGGAGAAGTTGACTTGCTAGGATAGAGACAGGTCAAATTCTGGTTGGAGAGCGTCTGCGAATCCTCCGTATACGGAGATACAATAACAAGAACCTGCCAATCCGGCAATAAAACCGAAACCGAAGTTATAAGATCAGAATCTTGAATAGAGTACACGCGGCGAGACGGATGGTTTAACCTTTCTTGAGAAAAAAGATTAGCAGAATCGGCATTCTCAGAGATGGCGGCGAGGCTATCGCCGGAATATAAAACTTCCGATATGGAAATTGAATTTCGGGAGTAATAGAGGGAAAAAGCGGCACAGAGAAAAACGGAGAAAAAAGTGACCAGAAGCATCGCAAAAGTACTGCGACGCATCATTTCAAACAGAGCATTACTGGAAGAATGACAATTGATGGTGGCGGCGCCGAAGGCGGCTCCTCCTCTCCCGACGGAATACAGACATAGTGGTGGCGCGGATTTTTTTATAGGGCTCATATTTTCTGTTCTGTTTTTTTGACTAAAGAATTGCCTCATTCGATATTGATTCCAATTTAAATACTACGCTGAAAAGACCTGGTCAGCTGCTTTGTGCGTCCTTATGATCAAAATGGTAAAAAAGAACGGTCCTGATTCTACCAGGTAGCACGACAGAACAACACGTTCCTAAAGGTGTTTTTACGATTGGCTGTAGCCAATTGTAATTTCCTTAGTAAAAATAAGTCGTCTACGAAATGAAAAAACACGTTTCTGAATTGATTGAAAATTATAGGAATTTAATATTATTCAGAAATTCAAATACTCAATATGATAATAAAATCCTTCAATATTTCTTCCTAAAAAACTAAATCTTAATTTTTTGGACCGCCTGATATTTGGGAATTTATATGGTAATAATATTGATGATTAAATTTCTGTTGTTTTCCGTTACATGACAACTAAGTATTAATGTATAATTATAATTACCTTTTAAATCTTAAATTATTTGAATAAACGTGTTAGGAATTTGTTGTTTGTGGAAGAAGGCCAAAGATTAAAAGCAAAGTGAAGTGCTAAGAGGAAAAAGAGAGATTATAGAGTTTGGCAGCTTTAGAAGCAATTGGGTTGATCTTTTTTCTCATGCAATGGGCTTCCTCTTCACATAAAGGGGTCATTCTTCGAATTTCAATGCCTTCTTTGTATTATTGATCCCTTAATTCCCACAAAAGCTATCTCCTACGCATCTTATTTTTAATCAACAATTTTGAATGTCGAATGTAATCCAGAACTGGATTGTTTAATGTTCATCCTAATTCATATAGCAAATGAATGAGTTTTTTTTTTCCATATTAAATATGGTTTATTTTATCGTGAAACTAACGTACTAATATATATTGTCTTATAAATCTTCTATTTTTGACAGTTTTTTTACACAATATTCACGTTAATATTATTGAGTAATTGGTTATGCATTGAATTATGATGAAAAACAAAGAAAATAACAATAGAGTCTTTTTAAAAGTAAATTTTTACAAATAAACGTTTAGACTAATAATTGTTTATATTTTTCATTTAATATACATATTAACATTGGAGGAAATGCACTGCTTATAAAAAAATTTTCTTTATATATGAATATAGTAACAATAATATCATTAAAAGCAATATATCATAACAATGAAAAATAAAGTTATTCTTAAAAAATGAATATATTTTATGCTCATTTTTGTTAGGGTAAGGGTTTTATCTTCATGAAAAAATATATTTAGTATCCCGTAAAAAAAAAAATACAATAAAATATATATTTGGGTTTAAAATTATAAACAATTTTAAATTTCGGAAAAGAAAAATGAATCTCAATTATTTTTTTTCTTCAAACATAAAAAACCTTTTAAATTAAAGAAGGCTCGATTCTCACTAATAAGTCTGCCAATTTAAGTCAGTTGCATTTGCAATTTGTTAACAGAGCCTCTGAAAAAGTGACTATATATAATAGAAATCAAAAGAAATTGAGATTCTGCCATTAATTCAACGGTAAGTTTCAACCCTAGTTTTATTATTTGAGCCGTTTAATTATTGCTATATTTCGTCGTCACTACACTGTCTGAACCCCACAGTGGGCCGCCATTAAACTGCCAAATCCATTGGTTAATAAAATATTCGAAAAAATTATAGGTTCAAAACTTTAAGTCAGGTTGATCTATGAACCATTTATTACTGTTTCAATTCAAGTTTAATGAATTTTTAAACTATGAACCGCTAGCTCATAAATCAGGATTACAGTTTAGAATTGAATTCACTAAATGTTCATTCGAATTCGTTTATTATGATAAATAAACTGAGCTCGTCTTTTAAACAAATCGAAGTCAAGCTTGCTTCATGAGCTCATGAATTATTTCAAGAACTGTTTCATTTAAATATTAGTGAATATACAGTTCGTGAATATAAATCGAAACTACTTTGTATTAGTTAAAACCTTTAATTATAAAATACTATACTCAATAGGTAAATCTAATTCTTTTTCTTTATTTCTTTCCATTAGTTGGCCGCCTCTCTCTCTCTCTCTCTCTCTCTCTCTCTCTCTCTCTCTCTCTCTCTCTCTCTCTCTCTCTCTCTCTCATTTTCTAGTTAACTCTATCTTCATCTCAAGTCCACCATCTTCAGTCCTTCACTGCCGCCGTCGTGAGCCTTTGCTACTGTCGTTATTGGGGTAAGTCGTTCTCAGTCTAAACTCCATAATATTTAGTTGTTTGCTTGCTTGTTCTCTAGTTCATCATCTTCTTTAGTTCGCTACTGTTGTTTGTTTGCCGTCATCGAGTTAACTCAGAACTCTTTATTTGTTTCAATTCCAAATTTTCATGTTGTTTAACGAATATGACTTTGCTAGAATAGGAAGTGTCGTGACATAAAATGTATTGGAAAATCTTCTATAAAATTAAGTGTTATATGACTGTATTATGGTTTGTGGCTTATTTATTGCTTGAATATGAAGTCCTATCTTTTGATGTGAAGTTAACAAAAGATCCAAATTCAAATTATCAACTTCAATAGCTTCGAATTAGTATTAATAGCTCTTAACGGGCTATCAAATCGAGCTGAGTTCGAACATCTTTAATTTTAAACGAGCCGAACTCGAACAAGTTGAAAACGAGCTTGAGCTAACAAAACTTGAACGAGTCGATCTCGAGCAAGACACTAATTGAATGAGCTTCAGCTCGGATCTTGTCTCGTCTACAGTTCTAATTGATTGGAAGTAAGAAATTTAATCATTGCTATGTTAGTGCTCTCTTAACCTTTCACATAAATAAACTTAGAGAATGTATCAATTTGAGTAAAATAATGGAAATAAGGGCTAAATAGGATCTTTTCGGAAATCAAATGGAAAAAAATTGTAAAAAAGGCTATTGACATCTGACGGGTATTCCTACTTATTTTCAAAGGCGATAAATATCTTTATCGTTTTCGACCGTCTTCTGGACGTTTCACCACTAGTCTCCATCAAAACAAGTCGAATACTAGTCTACAACTTCACCGTCAATCGGCGTGAGAGACTTCGACCAGTACCTTCTGATCGGCGGTTGGACATTGCGGCGACAGAGCTACAGTTCCGGTTGGCGACATTACATGTTTTTGCAGTTTATCTTTAATTTTATCTTTTAATAATGAATATTTAGCTTATTTTATTTAGTCAAATTAATATCTTAATAATAGCAAAAATATTTTGGCATTAAAAAATAATATCTCTACTATTTAGTGAAGTTTGGAAAAAACATTCTATTTAGAGAGTTTAACATAAAGAGCCTACTATAATTATCATATTTTCACAAATTGTTCTCAAACTAGCAAAATTTTAACATTTACATGCTAAACTATCCATAAATAAAAGTAGACCCTATATTTTATAAAAATTATAGATGGACCTTGTATTTTATATAAATTACTATTTGCCCCTATATTTAATTAAAATTACAGTTCAATCTATATATTTTAATTAAATTACAATTTGAACCTTAAAATTTATGATAATTACCATTTGACCCTTATATTTTATAATAATTACAATTTGATCCTTATATTTTTCAAAAATTATAATTTAATTATTTTTTTTAGGTAATGAGTTGTAACAGAAAGTTAAATGACATAAATAAAAAATAAAAAAACATAAATATTTTGTAAAATTAGTTAAAATTTATTCAAAATTGAACTATAAGATTATATCCATTACAACTTTTACATGAAATTTGAAGTCTATTTTAAAATTACATAACATAAACAAACAATAATAATAAACAAATTTAACTAATTGAGATTACTTCCAGTACAACTTAATAGTTACATAAAATTTGAAGTATGTAAAAATTACGTAACATAAACAATAAATAAACAAATAATAAAGAATTTGTAAACAAAAATTAGTAGAGCATCATCACTTTTAACATGTTTTAGTAGAAAATGCAAATCCTTCTCCAATTCATTTGACATAAAAAAAAAAAGAACAAATCGTAAACAAGATATAACCAAGTTGTAGTCCATTTCATCTCAAACTATTAGAAATCATAAGGAAAAACTTCAGGTTGAAGATACTATGTAAAATTATTGTGTATTTAAGATTTAAATAGCATAAATAAAAAATAAACATAGTAAAAACAAAAAATAAATAAAATGTAAAAAGAAACATGCTATTAAGAAGTCTAAAAGACCTAAAAAAATATATGTACGAAATTAAGTTCAAATTCTTGAACCAAATAATAAAGCTACACAAACACATAAAGATGAAGGAAGGATTTAAAGATATCTTATAAATATAGTATAAAAAAAAAATAAACATAAACAAAAGCATAAACAAAGTATAAAACAAAAAAAACAAAAACATAAACAAAGTGTAAACAAATTCAACTAATTGAAATTAGTTCCACTAAAACTACGACTTGATAGTTACATGAAATTTAAAGTGATGTAAAAATTATATAACATAAACAATTTATAAACAAATAACAAATAATTTGTAAACATTTTTACAAGTGATTTTTTCATAATAAAGTATGTAATAATTAGAAAATCATTCAATTTCTTTTATGTCAAAGTATGTGTGAGATAGTGATAGTCACATGAAATTCGAAGTATATTTGAAAATTACATAACATAAATACTTTATAAACGAATAATAAACAATTTATAAAAAAAAATATTAGTATAGCATTATATTTTTAACATGTTCTAATAAAAACTGCAAATTTTTCTCGAAATCATCATCAATCACAATTCTTCCATTTTCCACTCACAAAAACAAAAAGTAAATAAGAATATAAACAAATCATAAAAAAAAAAAAAACAAAGGAACCAAAATAGTAAAAAACAGAACAATTTCCATTCAAATAAATATTTTATAATCAAACAATAGATAGTTTATAAACAAAAATTAGTAAATGAAATTTTGGATCCGTTCAATCAATTAAACTTCAATCACAATAGCAGAAGTTGAATCCGCACCTTTTTAAACACAGAAACAAAACAATAATGCAAGAAATAAAAGAAAAAGGAATTTATGAAAATCCTAGAACTAAAAAATTTAATAATTATAGAAAAAAAAAATTAACATTTGTGATATATGAACAATTATGGGTAAATTGAAGCTGTAACATTTGTAAGTTGGAATGCATTAAAGCTTTCTCAACTCAGAATGCTCTTATCTTAATGCTATGCCCATGAGAAATATTTTCACAAAAACAAACAAGGTCCAAAGGGTAAGAGAAGGCTCCCATTTCATACCTCGTACACCACAACACCAAAGGAAAAAGATTAACTAACAGAAGCTTTGAATGGATGGACATCATCTCTACCTCCCTCTTCAATCTTCAAGGTGGAGATGACACAAAGATGGTGAGCAAAAGAGGATTTTCATACAACTAACTCACTCATCATCATTATCAGCCTTGACTGATTGAACACCTTATTGGTTCATGAAATTGATGGATGAACAACTTCATCTCAACGTCGATCATCTCATCTCCACTATTGAAATCATTTTCTTGAAAAAATTGAAATTGAGAAGATTGCGATTCAAAATATTGATCGAATAAAAGAAATCGAAAAAGAGTAAGAGGATTAGACGATTCAGATTTTTTTATTATGATAAGCAAATCTTTAAAGTAGAGCAAAATGAACTGAAAGAAATAAAAATGATTTTGATGAACAATTTAATGATTTTTAGAAACAAAAGCAGAAAAAAAATCAGAAACTAAAATCAAAATGAAAAAGATATTTTATAAAACAATACAATCTCAAAAGAAAAAAATCAAATCTATCTGTCAGATTTATCTATCTAAAATTATATATGCTATATGTCTAGTTGTAACCAAAATCAGAAAGACCAAATAAAGGAAGCGAGGAATTGACTAGAATTGAAATGGAAAATTTGAAGAATTTTGTGGAAACACTGTTACATTCATCAGCAGCTTTTTTTTCATCGTCGTCGCCTTTCTCTTCTTCTCCTCCATTTTCGTCGGTATGTTTGATATTTATTGAATGAGAAGAGAGTGAGTGATGGTTGATGAAAAAAAAAAAAGATATTTGTTGGATAGGTTTGATTAAAAGTGATAAAATAAGTTAATTATGATATTTTCACTACTATTTTATTTATTTAACAACAAATATCACAATATCATATTGTTAAGCCCAAATTCAGAGATGGGCCATAGATTTCCTGTTGGTGTGGCCTGGCCCCTCAATGGACTTTTCCATCCTGCAATGAAGGTGTTTGTATATTTTTTTCAAGGGCAAAAGGCCTAAGGTGTTTGTATTTTGATTTTACAGTTTTTAATTTTTTTTTTATTTTGTTCTTATTTGGCAATAACTTTTGATATAGTATAGTCTAACGTTTATGAATTATAAACTACTACGTATTTTAGGAAACAACCGCCTTTCTTAATTATTGTTTTTATAATTTCTAAATGTTAATTACGTTATTATCATTGTCTAATATTGTCTTGATAAAAATATAATTAATTTGAACTGAATTCTACTCTTCCCGCGTTATTTATATAGAAAAATTATTTAAAACAAAGTAAGAAAATTTTTAAATTCAGAAAGTATAAATTTATATCAATGAAACGAAGTGAGATAATAATAATTGGATGCAATTTTAAATATGCAGACAAAAATTTAAATAAGTGTCAAAATATTAAAAAAATTTGCACATTTTCAAAATAAAACTACATTTAATTTAAAAAAAAAAATCTACAATTTCTACTCTACGATGGAGTCCTTAATTTACAGTTGAACATGATTGATTTTTTTTAATTTATGTGAAAAATTTATTTATTTTATATAAATGATAGAGGGGGTGTTATTTAAACTTATATTCTATTAGTTTTGTCAATCCTCCAAGTTATATTAGCTTTTGTGTCTTCATTAAGAAAAAAAAAAAAGGTTATAAAAGTAAAAATGGAGAAATTATAGATGTGTGTGGAGTAATGGTTTGGTGGGTGTATATGATCACACTTACTGAATGTAGATATACGGTAGCCGTGGGTCCATCACTGTCGCGTCTGTCAGCACTCATGATTAGAGACCTTCAAATGGGTCACCCCTTTTAAAAGGGAAGGAAGGAACCCTCTTATTATTATTATTATTATTATTATTATTATTATTATTATTATTATTATTATTATTATTTTACTTATTACTCTTTCCATTTTACATTACCATAAATTTTACTTTTCTATAAATTTTATAAACAGTTTTTGAATTTTTATTGTACAGGTTGTGTTTGACACTTTTATTAGGGGTATGTTGCATAAAAATAACTGTTGCATAATATTTATCTGTTAAACAGCTGTTAGCTGTTTGAGTAATTTTTCATAAACTATTAAAACTAAATGTTAAGTGAGTTTATTTTTATAAAATATTACTTTAATCTCTAAAAGTTACTTAAAATATTATATCACCAAATATTATAAAAAAAGTATTTAGTTTACTAATCAAACTACTAAACAATATTACCGAACACACCTAAAAAGATGTGCATGACTAGTTATAAGTCAAAGTTAGGTTGGAACGGGTTCTTATAAAGATTACTGGGTTAGGTTCGGATAAGATTTTTTCTAAATAGTTGGGACTATGTTATAAGCTAAAAGTTTGATATTTTAATTAATTAAAAGAATCAAATGTTAGAAAACTATTTTTCATCATAACTTTCATTAACTGTTTAAGTATAATTATATTAAAAATTGGTCTTCATAATTTTTTTAATACTATTTAAACAATTAATTTTATTAAAATATATATATATATTTTTTTTTTATGAAAGCTCATTCGGACTCTAAGATTTTATCTCGACTAATTCAATCTCATAACTGGTAACAGTAGATGAATTTATTAGTGAAAATAACTGCATACGGTAGTTCTTGAATCCAAAATCTTTATAAGCAAATTCAAACTGTTTAACACTTGAACCAATTTTGTTCATATATTTAATTTCTTTGTAACTACAAGTGAAAATGAATAAATGTAAAATAAATTTCATAGTCAATCTAAACATACAATTTTTTCTTTGAACATAAAGAAAGGCACTATCATATCAAGTAATATACTAAGCTACACAGCAAGAGTAGTGCTTCACTAAACACCAAATTAATGCTAATGATTGACAGAAATCGAACTCGAAATTTTCACATTCTAACATTTTCTTGGAAAGTAGGTCAGACCAAACTTTAATTAATAATCAATACATATATTAAAAATGTAAAAGTTTTAAAGATAAATATATATGATTATGATCAATAACACTGCATTAATTTGTAAATCTCCTGACACAATTGGTACTCAAATTCACTTAAACTCAATGAAATTAAGATTATAATTAACCACACTCGCATCCAAATATGACTTCCTAAATAAAGCTAGAACACCACTGTGACGAATAATATCAAAAGAAAAATAAACTCATAATGCAAAAAACAATGAAGGTGCTTTATTTGCAAATATAGATGCAAACACGGTATTTATAATGGTTCCTTGTTCTCCCACTTACATCCACTCCCAATGCACCATTTTTAGAGTCTCTACTAAGAACTCTTTTTGCAGGCATAGACATGGCCACGATTGCGATCTGGCGGGTCACGGTTCAACGGAAAAGGGGACCGACGGTTCGTCACTGGGCCAGTTAACTGACGATCCATGGTTTAAGTGGAAATTTATGGCAGGTCGATTAGTGGCGGTTAAAACGGTCCGAACCGACAGTTTTTTGATAGTTCAAGTGGTTCGTGGGCAGTTACCTAGTTTTTTGGGTAGTTCGAGCAGTTCACAGATGGTTCCGATTCATGGTGGGTCACAATTGAGAAAATAGTTAAACTTGAATCGGCTTATTCCTTCAACGGTTTTTATTTGGGCTTAGCGGTTACGTTTTGAGGTCAGACCGATTCCAGTAAACTGTTGGGCCAAAACCACCAATTTTTTGGTGCCAATCTGGTCTATGACCACCTCAATGCAGGCAAAAGTCATTTTTACAATCCTATTAAAATGAATTGAGTAACATCACTCCTTTTAATTTTGAAAATAAATTAGGGCAATTGAAAGAAAGGTCATGGAAATTTATTACTCTTAAACTAAAAAAGTGATGATAGTGTAGGAGGAGGCCTTGTGTGACTGTTGGTGGTCAGAAAGCCAAACAAAAAAGTATCAATCATTTGGTTCCCATAAAGTTGTATTAAAATAATTCAAGGAGGACCTTTAGATTTTGACCCACTACCAACCAACCATAGACCATAATCCATACTTTACCAAATCTTATATTAAAAAATTTCCGACGCACCCATTTAATCTTTTTTCCCCTTAATATAGCCAAAAGAATATATTATTTGATTCCATAAATAAATATATTTATTTCTTACCTTAATTATAATAAAATATTAGGACTTTATTCAACAACTATATTTCAGTATTTGATTGGTTAAAAATATTAAATATTAATTTTTATGAAGAAAAATTTATAATTATAATTTTTTACTAACTAATTATATGAATAAATTTAGAATCTATTACTTGTTCCCTTTCAATAATTTTTGAAATAATACCTTTTGCTTATATAATACTAATAAAAATTGACAGGTCACTAGTATTTGAATATGTAGTATATTGTTCACATGGCATACCCAAATTATCAACAAAGATCTTCTTTTGATCTGTTTTCAGCAATCCCAACAAAGATCCATAAATTATGTCTTTAAAAGGTATTCTATGTCTTATAATCATAGTATTAATTTGTATGTTATTTTAGTTTAATTAAAAAATTTACCAAAAATAAATAAGATTAATCTCATCAAAATATTATCTTTAACTTGTGCTAGTTATGGATTTATACTAGTAGTTCATCCACAAATGGCTTCAATGAATTCATCAGAAAATATGAAAATACTTTTATTTTAGTTTTTAGTATTTTTTACCATATTTTTCAGTGTATTAAAAACATTTCTAACAATAAACTTCAAAGTAATTCCTAGTGTTTTAATTTTTTTTTTTTAAAAAAATATTTTATAGATCACATTAATAATTAAATACTGTATAAAAAAATTATAACGTTAATAAATATTATTAAATTCTTTTACTAAATTAATAAAAGACCATTGTTTTTTACGAACTCCAGAAAAATACAACTAAGTTTTGATTTGTTTAAATTAAAAAATATTTTATTTTGTGTGTTTTGTTTGTTTGTTTGCAATGATTCGCAGTTCCTTGGTGAAGTCTTAAATAACAGAAAATAGTAGAGCTGAAGTGATCAAAATTCAAAACAAAACCAAAATTTCTCTGTTTTTATTACAAGTTGCCTTATATCTATCTATCAATAAATATTCCCAAATTCACACTCAATATAAATTTGTCCTTTTTTTTTTTTCTTCAGAATAATAGATCTGACTTTTTTTAACACAGGAAAACAGCACTGTACTACTGTGCTGTACATTTTAAGTCTTGAACAAATCAGATGTTGACTAATCCATAACCGCAATCAAAGCTATTTCTGCTTACTCATTAGCTAACCAAACCAAAGAAAAAAAATTATTACAAAAAGCTGTTATTTTGTCTGGTTCTACTTCTTCTCCCAAAAAATTAGTGGTGGTCATAGGGTAGACCGGGTTGAACCATAATCGATCAAGAGACTATATGGTTCATAGTTAGGGTGATTAATCGATGGTTCATGATTTTACGGTTTAGACGGTTTTTCATGGTTAACCGATGGTTTTCTCACGATTCCGATAAAAAATGATAGGTTTAAAAAGTAATAATCTTAAACTATTTCGAGAGACACGATCCTGAGTCAATTCATGACAGTTCGTACATTAGACAATTCAGATCTGGTTTTTAACCATTTGGACGGACCAAACTAATTCATACCCATCTCTAGAAAAAATGGGAAGAAGGAAAGAAAATGAGACCAACCCTTCATTAATACGGTCAAAATCCAAAAAATTCTATTAATTTATAGGATTTACAAACCTTATCAGTTTGATATAATAGATAACAACAAAGTGTTTGAACTATACACGTCCCTATCATAATTACACTAATTGCTACAGAAAGTTTCAAAAATTTATTGTAAATGATGAGATTCAAACTCGGAATAATCAAATAGTGTAGATACATTTACTGAAAATTACAAAAAAGTGTATAACGATCCGGTGCTGTTTAATTTGGATTCAAACATGGAGGCGCAAAGGTTTCCTTACCAAAGTTTTGACAAAAGTTAAGAACTTGAATGGGGAACAGAGGGAAAATTTAAGAGAAACCGAATCGGTGGGTGGGTTTGGCTTTACCTTTTTTTCCCCCTTCTTTTACTTTCTTTTATACTATGCATTTTGGATAGAAAGCGACCTGCATTATAATCATGCACAAACATTAATGCAAAAAACAAGAACAATCCCTATATATTTAAATAAATATATATATAAAGAAAAGAACAAAATATGCCCACACCATCCATCTAAAGAGAACCCAATGCAGTTCAGCTCATCAGATCATGATAAAAGGAAAAATAAATAAATAAAGCTTTAATTTTTATTTTCAGTCCCATTTGATTTGCCGCTAAATCTGCCGATTGATTTGTATAGTTCTCAGTGACTAAATTTAGCTTAGACCAGTTATAAGCTCTTATTGGGTAAATTTGCCAATCTGTCAATTTTCTCTCTCTTGCCCTTTCTCTTGAATCTTGCGTTTCATTTTAGAGCTGTTAATGTATGAAATCGTTGATTCTATTTGTGGAAATTCTTAGTCCATACTAATCTTCTTGTTGTTATTAGCTTCCTTTTTTTTTTATTAATTTTGTAATTATTGTGCATTAGCGTGTTTAGGAAAAATCAAGAACAAGAACCACCGCGTTGGAATTCGGGTTTCTTGGTTTCTCTCCTCTTCTGGGTATGTACTAAGTAGGGAGGGGAGAGAAAGAAAGGAAATCAGAAATCTTTTTTCTTCTTGGTGGTGGTCCATTCTTGGTTTAGGGTTTCGGTAAATGGTATGTTGTTTGGTGGGTTCTGATTTGCTGGCCTTAATTGATCAGAAAATCAAGAAATGAGGTGTTTTTCTTGCATTAGTTCATCCAGAAAAGATACTAAGATCGATATAGAAAATGGCTTTCGATCTACCTCCCGCCATTCTTCTGATTCATCTGGTTTGTCTCCTTTTTCCAATTGTTCTCTTCTTCTTTTTTTCCTTGTTTTTTTCAATTAATTTTGAAGATTGTATGTCTTTTTTCTTTTCTCCTTGTTTAATTTGTTAAACTCCTGTGGAATTGTAGGTAGTGGGAAGAGAAAGCCTTATTCAATTGGTAAATTCTACATTCCTTGAATGTAATGTCTGTTTCAATTCAATTTATTTCGAAAATAAACTGAAATATCATATACTTTGGTGCAGCTGATGCCAATAAGAATGGAAATGGCAGTGCGGCTTTTAGTTTTGCATTCCGTGAGCTGGCAGCAGCAACAAGCAATTTTAGAGAGATAAATTTGATTGGAGAAGGCGGTTTTGGTAGAGTTTATAAAGGCAGGCTCGATTCTGGGAAGGCAAGTTAATTGAATTATACATTTTGGCTTACTTTTGTTTATGATTAACATAATAATATAAAAATTAATTGCTTGTTTTCGTCCGTTGATGATTAGATTGTAGCAGTAAAACAGCTTAATCATGATGGTATTCAAGGCTATCAGGAATTTATTGTTGAAGTTCTTATGTTGAGCTTGTTACATCACCCCAATCTTGTAAACCTTGTTGGCTATTGCACGGACGGTGATCAAAGACTATTAGTTTATGAGTATCTGCCCATGGGTAGTTTGGAAGATCATCTTTTTGGTAAATTTCTTGACCGAAACAACCAGTCAGCAAGGATTTTATTCATGGCTGTATTCTTTTGGTCTGTTTTGTTGCTGTTCGAAAAATTTCAAACATTTGTGGTTTGTCTGTTTAATTTTATTCTTGGATACTTGGTTTTCTGCGTTGGTTTTTTTGTCTTCTTTTCCGTTGGAAGTAGTCTGTTGCTATCATTCTTTTTAGTGGAAGAATAGACAATTTAGATATGTTTTTTCAAATGGGTGCAACATAGTATAGTATAATTTTGCCACTCTTTTGACTCGGCTCGATGTAATGCCAAGAATTTCTTTTTCTGCAACTCCCATATGAATTCTTCTCGATATGGACAGTTCCGATAAGATATCTTTCTTGGAAAAAAAATCTGTGTTTCAGTTTGGTATTTGTGTGGCCAATTAATTTGTATTATTGCTTTTTTATGAGTTGCAGCATGCTAGTTTCATTTCGTAGATCTGCAGAAATTGTGCTTTTACTTTTAATCAATTATTTGAAGTTGTATTTTTTTCCCCTCCACAGATCTTGAGCATGATAAAGAGCCCTTGAGTTGGACCACTCGGATGAAGGTTGCTGTTGGTGCTGCTCGAGGCCTTGAATACCTACATTGCAAAGCAACTCCTCCTGTTATTTACCGTGACCTGAAATCCGCCAATATCTTGCTTGACGTTGATTTCAATCCGAAACTATCGGATTTTGGACTTGCAAAATTGGGACCTGTTGGAGGAAGGACTCATGTTTCAACCAGAGTTATGGGAACATATGGATATTGCGCCCCGGAGTATGCCATGAGTGGGAAATTGACTCTTAAATCTGATATTTATAGTTTCGGCGTTGTTCTGTTGGAGTTGATCACTGGTCGTAGGGCCATAGATCGCGCTAAGAAGCCAGGAGAGCAGAACCTAGTTGCTTGGGTGAGTCAAAACTTTATCTTTGTCTATATGTTGCTGCTGCCGAATTCTGTGGTCATTTTTACTTTTTAATGTTCATTTTCCAATGTTTGACCTAGATTGTTGTTAATTTTTGGACATTTTCATGTTGAAACGTGCTAAATGCAATCCCACCTTTCCATTTCGCTTTACTACAAGGATCACTGTAAACTCAGCCAGTTTATTTAATATTTCTATCATTTCTTGAAGTAATTTGGTTGACGAAGTTCTGTTTTTGAATTAACACAGAGAATGCATACACACAGTATAGAAATATGACCTGTCATTCATAATATGACCATTTTAGTATTGCCAAAGAATGACAAATTGGGGACTGTTGATTCAAGGGTATGTACCTTGTTAAGATCATAATCTTGTTCACTACATGAATATTTCTGTCATTTTTCTCGCAGTCTCGCCCATTTCTGAAGGACCAGAAGAAGTTCTACCAGTTGGTTGATCCATTGCTGCAAGGGCACTACCCTCGTCGTTGTTTGAACTATGCAGTTGCTATCGCTGCAATGTGTCTTCACGAGGAAGCACATTTTCGTCCTCTAATTGGTGATATTGTGGTTGCCCTTGAGTACCTGTTTTCACAAAGCCATGACCTAGAATCCAATGGACGCCGTGTACAAAATTCCTTGTCAACAGATACAGAGGCCCGTCCTCTAGAACCAATATCTAGGAGTCCAACAGTTTAAATTTTTATTGGGAAGAAATTTTCTGATACCCTCTGATTAAAGTAAGTCATATAACTTCTCCAGAATTTTTAGCATTATATATATATATATATATATAATTGTTAGCATTTGTATCTGTCCATCTGAGATTCACCGTGAATCAAATATAGATTTTTTTTATTTTTTGTTAGAGATCCACATTTGAATGACATGCATATTTGCTTTTTCAAAATTTTAGTTCTCATGAACAGTTATGGAAATTTGCAAAAGATCTGCAAATTCTGGATTTGTAACATGTAATTGTTAGCATGTTTGTGGTTTCTTGATTGTTTTGGTCTTATGGGAACCAAACAACAGAATGCTCATTTTCTTTATACATTTCTATATTCTTGCAGTGTATTACATTGTGAATCCTAACTTATGGATGTCTTGTTTTTGTGTAGTTTCAGGTACCCTTCCAGGCTTTGTAGATGGAAAACTTCTGAAACAGTGCTTGTGAGAACATAATATATATATATTTATATAATATATATGTATATGTATGTATAGACAGTTCAGTTGGGATTGGAAAAGAATGCTCTTCATTTATATATCATGAACTTCCATAGCAAGATTTTTCTTTTTAAATACTATAATTAGGTAAATATTATTCTTTCCCATGTTCTTATGAGGTTGAAAAATTCGGAAAACTTAAGGAGTTCCCCCAAAAACAGCTACAAGATTGCTTTCTGCAGATTTGTGCATCTGGTTTGTCCATTTTTGAGGAAACTGTACATCTCATTTTTATCATTTATTTAGTTCTACTCCAAGTTTGTTGTTAGTCCATTCTTAGGAGAAAAATTTAGCCAAACTCAGCACCTAATTAATTTGATATTTTATTACTTTATTTATATAATCATTCACTAAAGCCTAAAAATTAAACTATAAAAGATAGAAAGATTGTCCAATTCACTCCCCAAACTTGGACTCAATGTTCAAATTAACCATAAATGACCTTTGTTTATCAATGTCCTCCACAACTTACACAAAAAATGACAATTAACCCAATTTTAGGAATGCGTACTACACGCAGTCAGCAAAAAAGAAAATTTGAAATTCCATTATTTTCTTTCTATTACTTTTACCGTTTATACTCTCTTTATTTTTATCACCATTGATGTCCATCGCCTTCTTTTCTTATTACGCGAGTTGAGTTAGGTGTGGTTGAACATGGTAACGCAAGTTGTGGGTAATTTGAACATTGAGTCCAAATTTAGGGGGTGAATTGGACAATCTTCCTAAAAGATATGAATAATACTTTCATTGTCTGGTGTGAAAAGACATTTGAACAAGTGACTACAAAATAGACATTTTACAATTTTTTAAAAAGAAATGTTCTGAATGTGTTCCTTTAATTTTTTTAAATGTTATTGCGGTTTGAATTTTAGCCATGATTTCTGAAATTTATTATTATTATTATTTTGAAGGATTAAACGTGTGAAATACATCAATAATATTTTTCCTCAATGTCAACAATTATGCCTAATTTTTGTTCTTTTAAGTATTAAAAATATATTAATGTTGGCATAAATAATAGAAAATATTTAGAGCAGAAGTAATTGGTCGGTGTAGAGTTGACTTTGGTGGACTTTATTTTTAGTTTTGGTATATCTATTCGTTACAAACATGGTGCTTCTGTTCGTTGGATTTAAAATTTAATCATCAATCTTTGTCCGATTTTAGGAGATATAAAGCTCTTATATTTCTTTCAAAAATAAAATCTCATATATAAAAATAGAGTTTTTAATTTCTATATATATATATATATATCTCTCTGTAAACAAATGACATAGTCTAACTTATATCAAACGACCTATTCATATGACATTGTTGTCCTAATTAAAAATTGGCATATAGAAAAGGACAAAGGAATCCTAACAAAAGGGCAAGAAATGAAACTATTAAAAATCCCCCTTAAAGGATCGATCTTAGCAAGAAAAAATGACGCTTAGAAAAAGTCTATCAAACACTAAAAAACTCATAGTTTCTTGTTTCTTTCATTCATCTGTCTTTCCAGGAAACTCCTCTTCTTCTTCTCCTTCTCCTTCTTCATCATCTTCTTCCTCTAACTTCAAATTGTAATAACCGAAATCGCTGGATCCACATGGGAAATTGCTTCGTAAACTCTGCGATCAGCCATCATGCTAGCCCACCTCCCACTAATATTTATACTCCAGGTATATATATATATATAGTTGTTCTTCCTTATTGAGTTATTCAAAACTCGGTAGGTCTCAAAGAACTGAGAGTTTATGTCGTCTGAACTAACAGTACGCTGAAACTACTTGTTGCAGCAAAATCTAGCATTAAGAGCTCAGAAAACAGTGAAAATAGAAGCAGCAAAAACGACGATGAAAAGATTGAAACGACAAGGAAAATCATTCCTCCCAGTGGCAAAATTATTACACCAACTATTAAGATATTTACCTTGTCTGAATTAAAAAGTGCAACCAGGAATTTCAGACCTGATACCATGTTAGGAGAAGGTGGGTTTGGGAGAGTTTTTAAAGGTTGGATTGATGATAAAACCTACGCGCCGTCGAAAGTCGGCTCCGGCATGGCGGTTGCCGTCAAGAAATCTAATCCTGATAGCCAACAAGGTCTTGAGGAATGGCAGGTATGTAAAAGTTCTAATTCCAATCAAGAAAATGAATGTCAAAAAAAAAAAAAATCAAGAAAACGAATTTGATTTTGCAGACCAAACGATGTCGTCTATGGTTTATTCTTGGCTGTATTGATTGCACATTGCCAGTAATATTGTTTTTGTTTGACTTTTTCTTGTTTTTAACACATTTGATTTTTGTTTACTATTTTTTATGGGAAACGTTTGATTTTAATATTCAACATTGTTAATCAGACTCCGATAACTACGCTGCAAAAATATTTATTTAGAGCATTAAACGGAATAATGTCAATCAATCTTATTATTAATATAAATATTTTTAAAATATCAAAATATTCAATATGCTCATACACTAACAAATTACCGAGTCAATCATTTTTTCAAAAAAATATTCAGCATTATTGGAGCATACACTATAGTATTTCAATCATTTAATGATAATTAAAAAAATGGCAGTGTGGACATGAAATTTTATACAAATTACTAAGTCAAACAAAAAATAGTATTTCTCATTGTCCACTAATCAAGTTTGACTCGGTGTATATATATAATACATTGATTATCACTCAATATTACTCGGTAGACTGTATAATCCTTTCATTATAGTTGATGCCAAAACTCTATAAAATTACATTAATACTCCTCTATTAATTAGTTAATTATGTAAAATTTCAGGGTTAAATAGTTCATTATGTAAAAGTTTAAGAACAATATTGTTCTTTTTATTAAACTTAATGGATTAAATAGTTAAATATGTAAATCTTTTATGAATTTTTTTTATTATATACAATGCATGGTTTTTTTACACTATGAGTATAAACAATAAAATTCTAAGAGAATAACTAACTAATGTAATGGAGTAACATTTGATAGACTAATTAGTGTATTTCTATAAATACAAGAACTAAATAGTTAATTACGTAAAATCTCAAGTATTTTAGTTGGTGTTGAGTATTTATGTATATAATTTGCAGGCGGAAGTAAAATTTCTTGGGAAATTTTCACATCCAAATCTAGTGAAGCTGTTGGGTTATTGTTGGGAAGAAAAGCAATTCCTCCTTGTTTATGAATATATGCAAAAGGGAAGTTTGGAAAATCATCTATTTAGAAGTAAGTTTAAGCATTTCTATATCTACATATACAAATTAAAGTATCAAAAGAGAAAATAAACAGTACCAGCGGCTAATATAATAATAAATTGCAGGAGGAGCAGAGCCACTTCCATGGAATATAAGACTTAAAATAGCCATTGAAGCAGCTCAAGGTCTTGCTTTCTTACATACATCAGAAAAGAGTGTCATATATAGAGACTTCAAAACTTCTAATATCTTGTTAGATGGGGTAAGTATTTTTAATTTGCATTGGTATCATTAGTTCATTAGTATTATTTGGGCAAAAATTAGGAGTGTAAAAATTTATTAATTTTGCAGGAGTTCAATGCCAAGCTTTCAGATTTCGGACTAGCCAAATTTGGACCAATAAATGGCAATTCTCATGTAACAACGAGAGTGATGGGCACTTATGGCTATGCAGCTCCTGAATATATAGCCAGTGGTAAGCTCTTTTTTCTTTTAATTTCTATATTGATTACATATACCAACCGCTCCCTAACATATTAAGTTCAATAACAAGCTTAAAAAGTAAACTCAACTTGATTTGTTTATGAATATTAGGAGTTTGTCCAACTGAACTTGCAGTAGCTGAAAAATATTTTTTTAATAAATAAATGTTATTTTATACAGGTCATTTATACGTAAAAAGCGATGTATATGGATTTGGTGTAGTCTTATTAGAACTCTTAACCGGTCGTAGAGCATTGGACACAAATCGGCCCACTGGAGAGCACAATTTGATAGATTGGGCTAAATCTTCACTTTCCAATAAAACAAAACTCAAAAGAATTATGGATCCAAAACTTGAAGACCAATACCCAATAAAAGCTACAATGGAAGTGGCTGAACTTGTACTAAATTGTTTAGAACAAGATCCTAAATGTAGACCTTCAATGGAAGAAGTCCTGCAAAAATTACTAAAAATAAGTGAACTCAAAGAAATTCCTAAGGAAATAAAAATGAAAAACAAAAAACAAGATAATAAAAAGCAAGAACGGAACCCCAACGCTCATCGTCATCGGACTCCTCGTCCTTGAGATCGGCGGTGGCCAGAACGGGTCCGACTTATCCTTCTTCAGTTTGGTCTGGTTTTAATTCTAATTATGTAAACTAAATTCAGTCATCATGTTGTAATTTTGTATAACCTGCTGCCTATTGAAATGTACTAGATTAGTTCGCTTTGTGCTAATTTCCTCTTGGGCCAAGTCTTGAATTCCAGCCCATTGTTGTATTGTATGTAGACCCAACTCTAAGACCCATTATGTTAATTGTATTTGGAAACTTTTAATAGATTTCAACTTTTCATATTCAATTTTTACTAAATGTTATTCTTTTTTTAGAAAGAGACTGAATGTTGTTTTTTAAAAATATTTTAAATAATTATTATATATTTGGCATCATTATATATAAATATATTTTTCAGTTTCACATTTCATCTTTTTAAAATTATATTTTTGTTTTCACTAATTTTCTTCTTCTATGCTTTTTTTATATATATATATATATCTTAATTTTAATTTTTATCATAGCATTTGAATGAAATTTTGAAAAAAGATATATGAAACTAAATACCTTTTTTATATAAATTTAAGAACAATACATTGTACTGTTCAAAATAATTTAAGTAATTTTATTTTAATATTTAATTAAAAACTTATAATTTCTCAATGAATCAAAGAGTAGAAATATAAATAATATTGTATTGTCATTAAATTTAAAAAAAAAAGGAATGTCTTATATAAAATTAATAAGTTTATATTCGCTTACTCTCACATAAATTTCTGGTTCTACCTTTATTCATATTTATTGAAGAATACGCAAATAACAAAAATTCAGCTTATTATTGTTCGCCTTTGAATATATATATAATAGGAATTGCTTGACTTCATTTAAAAAATTATTGATAATTTACAGTCAAATGAATAATTTTTGGCAATAATTCCATAGCATGCAACTCCTGCCTCATCATTATTTTGTATTTATGTTTCCTTTCCAATATATACATATCAAACCTTTGAGGGTTTGCACCGTTTTCTAATTAACTTTTAGGTTTAATTACTTATATTAAAAGAGATAATGGCCTTAGGCTATGCGGGTGTTTTGCATTGCCATAACTTCTTTTATTTTGGCTTAAAGGTGTGTTTATAATAATAATAATAATAATAATAATAATAATAAAAACTTTCACTTTTTTTTTCTTCTAATTCTATTATAGTCAATAAAATTTTGAAGTAATAATACTTCTATTTCAAATTCTTATTCTAACTCATAATTGTCAATTAAAAATGTGAAAGCCAACAAGATCATGAAGCTAATTGCTTAAAAAGGTTAACTTTTTGAGACTTCAGTACATGCATATTTATTTACTTATATTGGCAACATTAATTACTATTCAACACCATGCTTCAATACTTTCCTGCTAAAATTTGACCTCATACTAAACTTAATTAAGACATTATTTTATCTCAAAGATAATCCATTTTTAGCAATTACTTTTATATAAATTTTATGTTTAATCCCATTTTTTATGGGTTTTTTTTAGGAAGCATTTCTATGGGTTTTTAATATTACAAAGTTAACACTAAATTTTTTGAGCTTTATAAAATGTTCACATTCTTAATTTTTTTTGGGAGTGATTCATTTGTTTATATTAAATTTTCATTATGAATTTATTATAATTTTCTTTATCAAACGCCAAATTTAAAATTTTTTATAGTAAATCGAAAAATAAAATAATTAAAAATAATTCTATCAAACAACTAATGTTGTGTAATTAATTACATGTTTACAACAAAATAGTATTGGAATAAAAGCATGATTCCACATGCTGCACGCTCTCATTAATGTCCTTTTCTTTATTTTTAGAAATTTTAAAATAAATAAAAAAAGTGTTCATGTCATATTATACCCTACTAGGTAAAAATAAAATAAAACATGGGTTTTGTCTTGATGATCAATGGTGGAGATGGGTCCAAATTGTGGACCCAAAATCCTGTCGGCGCATTCTATGTTAATCATGACAATATGATGATGATCCAAGAATATCTATTTCAATCATGATTAGAATTTGAGGCGTAATCGTGTTCATAGCTATAGTTTGACAATTTCTTGACCAAGATTATCAAAATAATCTTACAAGATCATAACTTGATTATGTTAAAAATTTCTTAGGGATGTGTGGACATATGGTTTAAAAAGAAGATTCTATTTCAAATTGATTCATTTACCATATACGCATTGATCCGATTATCTATTAAGAAAATGTAACTGAGTATTAATGATATCATTTTTCGAATTTTATTTAATTTATTGTCGTAAAAAAAATGTAAATATTACAAAAAAGAAAAAAAAGGAAAAAGGGCTTAGTTAGGGTATGATCATGAAAGAGAAGGCAGACAGTTGGCTGTCCACTAGAGTCAAATGTTATTCTCATCATGACATAAATTATTACATCAAATTAAGTTAACACTTTTGTTAAGGATGTGTTTGTTTTGAAATGGCAAAAATGATTGAGTTCAATATAAGTAAACATGCTTAGGAACATCACACTCCCTTCTTCAATCTTTGCAATAATATAAGCTTCTATTTCTAAATAAAAAGTTGTTAATACATGCATAAGGTTGGTTTACCAAAGTTGGTGATCATTTATCATAAATTAATTATTTTAAATTACTTATTTAGCAAAATTGGTTAATAAATAGGTCATAAGTTGTGCATTAATGATAAAGCGAGCAATTTATGAGTGCAATAAGATGGTTATTTTGAAATTTTTAAAGTAAATGAGAGAGTAAGAGTTAATTGTTTTTGTCAAACATGGGTAAAACTTAGTTTAAATTAACAATTTATTAATGCGAGTATTAAGTAATAAATACATATGAAAAACAATTAAGATAGAGAAACTAATATTATATTTGAATTAGAGTAAATATACAATTTAAATGAGATATGATTTGTTAATTTTCATCACTATTTTAGTAAAAATGAACAAAATAATATAATTTTTTAAAATACAGAGAAAAAAATATTGCAAAAATAAAAATATAAATAAGTAAAATATAAGGGTAAAATTATAATTGTTTCAGTAATTCATATTAGTTGTATTAGAAGGTATTAAACAATCCAAATTAATATCCGGGATTTTCTCGCTCCATGTTGGCTTGTTTCTGTTTTGGTGTATCATTATGTCATAAATAATTAATGGAAGCAAAGTGTTAATAATAATAATAATGATAATAGCATTTGACCTCAAAGTTTATCTAATTAAATTCTGAATGTGAATACATAGTATTATCAGTTCATAATTTTATGCTGATGCAATTTGTTTGTCTTTATATTCATTTTTCAAAGCAAATATGTGTAGTGTAGGACAATATATAAAAATATACATTTATGTCTTTTTGCTCTTGATTAATTTCTGTATTTTTCTTTATAATCCAAAGTTTCAATTAAGAAACTAATTGTTGTCTCAAAGGATTCAAATAATTAAAATTATAATATTTATTGGGATGTTTATTTTAATTTTCGCAAATTTTTATAACGATTGTTATCTCCAAGGATTCAAATTTTTGTTTTTAGTGTAATTTAATTTTTCAGCTGCATAAGCGGTGGAGTGGTCACATTACATGCTATCTACATTTTGGTTTTACGATTATTCACTTGTATACTCTTCTATGCAAGCAGTGATTCTATGATCATCTCTAATAGATTTTATATGATATGTTAATTAAAATAGAATGTTACTGTGATTATAGATGATGTGTCAGTAAAAATTGAAAGTACATACGATTATGTGATTGTATCCTAATTTTTAGAGGTTCATTTTAAAAATTATCTATTCAATGTAATGACATTTTCTATATTTTATTTTTTATCTTTTCTTTGAGTCTACAATTTCATTTTCAACTAATGATCCAATAGTTTTAATGTAAACATTATAAAAAAAAAAAAGAAATAACAAACAAAGGAAAAATAAATAATTCTGATATAAACCGATTGATTGAAAAACCAATAAAAAGAGAATAATCAGAAAGCTTTTGTTAAGAATTAAATTAGTCTAATAACAAAATACACTTAAACAAGACCTTGTTGCTAATTATATTCTAACTATCATTATCCTAATCACTTACTTAAACTTTGAATCTTTTGATATATTAATACAAAAAACCCTTAAACAATAGAATGTCACTTAGACAATATATTAATACAAAAAACCCTTAAACAATAGAATGTCACTTAGATAATGTCTATTATCACGTCTGATGTCATTTTAATATTAAATAAATGTTTACATTGGAAAAAAAAAATTAAGGACTTTTTTTTATTTTTATAATGTGACAATTTCACTCCACCTTTGGATTTTACAACAAAATTACTATGCTTAAACGTTTGTAATTACTCGATTTTGCAAAAGATGAAAATTTCCAACCTAAATTTGAATTTTGGACTAAATTAAATAAAATTAAAACTCCAAACACTAAATGAATAATAAAACTCTCTTTCCTAACTTAGTTACGGGGGTCAAAAGAAATCATCCAAGTATTTGGTATTAACAGAGTTACTTGCTTAACTTTTATTTTTTTCTATTTTTTAACTTTGAAAAAAAAAGGAACTTTTAAACTATCTCAAAAGAGCAAAAGAAAATGACACTATCACATGCAAAATTCCCCTTTACAATACGGAATGGGTTACATACTTTATTATCATATTGTGAGCTATAATTTATAAATAAATTCAGAAAAAATAATAAATAAGTTTAAAAAAAATTATGTAACGTACGAAAATCTAACTGGCAATTTGACTTTTGCCATATGCTAAAGAGAAAAGCATTCCCTCTTTCCTCTTCTACTTTCCTTTCTTTTCCGTATGTAATACTCATTATTTTTAATTTTATTTTAATTAATTTATACAATTTCAATTTTTAATTTTTTATATTATTTTTTAGATTCATACATAGTCCGTTGTAATTACTCTTTGATAAATTTATTTAAAAAATTCATTCTTTAATAAATTTATTTTAAAAAATTATTTTTTCATAAATTATGTATAATTCTAGTATTAATAAGATATTTGTGAGAAACATTAAATTAATAAAATAATTAAATTTTATGAAATATTATAGTAAGTTCTAAAATTTAAAAATAATAAAAATTTATAATTATTATTTAAAATAACATTAAATTCTTGTATAAAAAATTCGAATTCCCTAATTTAATAATCATTTTAGTAAATTTACAAACTATTTTAATTTGTATTCTAGTTGTAAATATAAAAACAAATGAATTTCAAATGTACTTAAATTTCACATAATAAACAAAATTTGACATAGTTTAGATTAGATAAATAAATAATTAATAAATTAAAAATATTCTCCCAAAAAATGGTATTTGTATTTCAAATTTAACCATCAAATTCAAAACTAAAAGGAAATATAATTTGAGTAAATTAAAAATTTTAAGAGGGACATTTTAGGTAAAAATGTTCCCCATTGTTCATTTTTTTATAAGTTCTTTTATAAGTAGTATAGATAATCCATGGATAAAAAGATTATAAATTCTTCAATAAATTCTATCTTCACCTTTATAAAATATTAAAATGTTGTCACAATTTTAGTATATAACAGTTTTTTTCTTTTTTTTTTTTAAAAAAAAAATTCTCCAATTAAATATTGTGTAAATTAATTAAAATCTATATAATAAAGTATCGGTGTAAATAACATATTAAAAATAAAAATATTAGAATATTAAAATTTAAATAAGTTGAGCTAATGCAAGTGATATTCAAATTCAGGTGGTTTAATCTTTTTTATTAATCCATATATGTTTCATATTTTTATGAGTTGGAGCCTCACAAAAGCTCCTCCTTTAGCCCTTTAGGTGAGTACTTAAAAAAAGAAAAAAAACACATTTAATGTTACATTTAAAGCAAAGATGCAAAGTTCCAATCAATCTTATTATAAACGTTGAGTATTGTTTGATTATTGTAACGGAGCGAATAGATATAGATAGAAGGGCAAATAGAGGAAGGAAAGAAAGGGAGTGTGGGGCTAGGTAGTGGTGTGTGCATGATAAAGGCGTGGCGCCGAGGGCAATCATCTCGTCAAACTGCTTGTTATCATGATCATGGATTGCGCTTTTTATTTCTTATTAAAAAACATAAGCTCTCGACTCACCAAAGCTTATAAGCTTCTTTTCTTCGATTGATTGCTTTTGCTGGTTCCTAGTCTCTAGAATCTGTATTTTTGTGTGGGCCTTTATCCCATCATTATTCCCATTTTCTCTTCTCAAACGCCCTTTTCTCCCCAAATTAACTCACTGCTATTGGGTTGGATTGCATTCCGGTTCAATTACGGTTTTGGTTTGATTCAATTTCAATTCTAGTTCTATATTCGTACTGTGCTCAACCTTCAAAAGAAACTAAACTTATTAATAATCTAATAAAAATGTGAAAATAACAAATAAAATTGCATAATTGTATTTTAAAATATAATTTAACATAACAATCTTCTATTGTATGTTCATGAATTGTAAATTTGTTTGTTCATGCACCACTATATACAAAGAAAAATATTTGTTTAAATTTTATATATTAGATCAAAATGATTGTCAATTAATGTTACAAATAACTCTTATTATTATTATTATTATTATTCAATTTTTTTTTTTACTTTTATTCAAGATGAAAAATTTGAGTCCTAGTTTATAAATTAGATTATAAATGTATTTGCTACTAAATTTCTTTAACAGGAAATTACTTTATGTATGCATTAATATTTTTATTTATTCCGTTTATTACTAGCTAAATCGTTTAACATTTTTAAATTTTGGGTTAATTTACATAATTAATACATATAATTAAATGTTTCCCAATGTGTATAATTAAGTATATAATAACATAACAACTCACGTTCATGCACTTGATTAGATATTATTATTTAGACATCGATGGATCAACAAAGCAAGGCTCTTTCTTTCATAATTCAGACAAAGCCTTAATTGAGAGAGAGCCCTAGAAATAATAACAATAATAGTAATATATAATTATAATTAGTTGTCTTTGTACCTTGGAATAGATCTTTAATAGCTGGACCATCAATTTTGTTTCATAAAATTAATTATATATCAATTATTTGATTTTTTTTTTTGAAAATATCATAAATTTGTAAACACCTTTTTTTTTTTTTTTATGTTAGGATTTTTTTTGAAAAATTGATTTCTGCAAAATATTTAAGAATTTCCTTTTATTTTGCTAAAACCCAAGTAAATAATAGTATTGTAAACTAAAACAAAACAAATTTTTTGTGTGTTTAATGGAATAAAAAGTTAATAATTAAAGTAATGTGAAATGTGTGCTTATAAGAGTCCAATGATAGTCAAATCTAACCTATATCAAGTGGGAAAATGCTAATCCAAATACTGCATATATTTGTTTTGTGGGGTTCTTTCAAAATCTAATACATGTTGCATATCTCACTACGCAAGTGGGGTGGGTAGTTGAACAATCTAATATATCCATATATTTCTTTCTTATGTGCGTAATTTTGTATTGTTCTTCTAATATTATTTTAAAAACCCAATTATGAGTGTTTCATTTGGTTAGTCTTTTTATAGGAAAGTGAAGTAAAATTTTGATTTTTCTACATCACAAAAGATATCACTACAATGTGAATTATGAGAGTTAGTTCATAATATTAATGTCAAATATTTAATTGTAATTACATTCAACTAATCTAAATTATAAACACCCATTATGATTAGATTACATTGTAAAAAACGCTTAATATATAATTTGTTATTAATTAAATGTTTGACCATTTTCTTGAGTGATACTCTAATACACAAATTTATTTCCTCAGTTTTTAATAAATGTTCCAACTTAATGAGGTACGATGATGGATGATAAAGAAATGGTGAAGAGGTGAAGTGTTGGAAGATAGTCATTTAATTTTCCATTTGAAGTCAAACTTCCATCGAACACTCATTGACAAATATTAATTTGAGGGAGCGGTTAGTGGAATTAAAAGGGCAAACAAACCCTCCTATGCGGCTACAATGAAGCATTAATTAGCTATCGTGTTCTCTAGTTTATGCAACTATTATTATTGTACACTTACTAATTGTTTGGCCCAAAATCAATTAGATTCAAATATTTGTCAAATTTTCAAACTCTTTTTATCTTTTTATTTTAACATGTATTATTTTAAATAACATTTTTTATTTTTTTTATATTATATTGATGTATTACATCATATGTAGATATATAGTTCTTGTAAAATAACAGTCTCACTTTATTTCAGAAAAATAAAAAATTTTGAGATTAGCATTACAAATTTTTAAAATTTTGGGAGAAATTTTATTTTTTCATATAATTTGAGGGTGAAATTGAAATAAATATTAATATTAATTTTAAAGGTTAAACTAAACTTCTAAAATTTTTAGATTAATTTTTTAAAAATGGCCCTAGAGTGAATAGTGCGCTTCACTCTCTTAAGCCCCCTCTCAGTAAATATTAATATTACTATTGATGATGAATTAATTAGATTCAATTGGTTTTTTTTTTTATTGGTTTAAGAATATGTTTTCAAATTTTTTGGTAATTATTTACTGATTTCCTTTATTAAACTTGGTTTTAGTTGCTATGTTTATTATGTAAACCCAAATGGTACGAATCCGGTTTGATTTGGTATTACCTATCTATTGCTCTTAGTTGGCGTTGGTGGAGACAATAGTGAGTTAGGAATTGTAATTTGAAAATTTTGAGATTTTTTTCTCTTCAAAAGTTATTGAATTTCAAGAAAGATAGGAAAAATTACTATTTAAAAAAATAAAATAAAAAAGTAACTTATAAATTTATAAAATTAATGAACTAATTTGTAAAATAAAATATATTTGGGTAGCTGGTGTGCTTACAATCCAGAGCCTCTATTTTAACTAATTTGTATTACATTAAAAAAACTCACAAATAATACACAAATATTGAGATTTTAAAAACCTACTAATGGAATTTATGCATTTTTGTAAAAAATTAAAAATTCCTAAAAGAAAAGAATGAAATATGTCATTTTCATACACCAACTTCACTACAGTAGCTGAAATTAGAGAGAGAATAATATGGTGACAATGACAAATGTGTATTTCCAGAGCTTTCCTTTTGCACTGCAAAAAATTGTTGTGCTGTACCTCATCTTCAAAAGATTTAGTTCACACCAACCAAAATATATATACAAATCTGCCTATTTATCTTTTCAATTATTGAAAAATATATTTAATTTCCATAAATAATTTTAAAATATTATTATTTGTCTATATTTTTTATATTTCAGTTTTTTTATCATTTCAAATATTAGTATTTGCATTTGCCTATATTAATTAAAATTTTTATATATATAGTACTTTCAAACATAAAAACAAAGAAAGAATAGAAGAGAGTATAAACTTAAGACATCAATTATATTTAACACAATTTAAAGATAAAAAACTTAAAATACATTATATATATTTCTTACTTTTAGAAAATAAATTCTAAAATTTAAAAAGCTATATTTTTCAATTTAAAATTGTAAAAAATTATTGCTAAACACTAAGGTTGAATATGCAGGCGGGTTTGGGTTGGATTTCATAAAATCAGTCCCTACCTTGCAAATGCATTTTTTATCCGACTAAGTTTGAGTTTGTGGAATACAAGACGAATTAATTGAATAAAATATAAAAATTTATAAAAATTATTCAAAATAAAATATACATGATAACATAAATATCTTTAAAATTAAAGATACATAATAATAAAAAAAATGATATTTGTAGTTCATTAATACAATACAATATAAACAAAATAAGTTTGAAATAACGAAATTTAAACTACATTAATATGTCAAATAAATAATATAGTATGTACAAAAAAAATAATAAAATGGCAATTACATAAATAGGGATAACAATTTTCTTAACCTCCAAAATGTACTATTTATTTTAGCATTGGAGAGAGATGGGTAAGGTCGCTTCGCCTCTCGCCAGCACTGCGAACCGAAACTGCCACCTGCTGTGTACTTTTTTTTTTTTAATTGACAGACTACACTGTTTCTCTACTCAGTTCAAACTATAAATTCAGAAACCTTTTCTTTTCTTTTTTGACTCTTTCACCATCAAAAACGACATTGCTTTTTCTCTTTTTTCTTCTTCTCTCCCGATTTCGATTTTCCCTGTTTTTCTCTCATATTTGCACATACTAAATAATACTAATTACCAGAACAAATTAAGGAAAGGAAAGAAGCAGCATCACTTGCAATGGAGTTGTCGCCATGTCTGACAATGAAGCTTATTATATCTATTTTTATGATACAGGCAAGAAGACGTTTGCTTCTCCATATAATTTTCTATTTTTTTTTTCTTCTGTTTGCCGTTTGATTTGATTTTATCATCTAATGCTTAGCTACTTCTCATTTTCATTTGTAACAATTTCCTGAATAGCATTTTTACTGCTGGTTTATCGCTGAATTTTTTGTTTGGTTGTTGAGAAAGTCGGGGAAAGTAGTGGAAAAGTAGACTACGGTTTTGTTTTTTTTGGTTTTTCCAAATTTTCCTTAGTTGATACAGTCTACACGTGACCGGAAATGGCAGGGTCCAAAGCTTTTTGAATTTAAGGATGGCGAAAAGCTGCTTTGATATACACTTCATCAGAACAAGATATTGTAGCTTTGTCAAGTTTAGAAATGTTTAAACATAGAAAGAAAAATCCAACTCAAATAGGAAACTGTTTGGCTTTTACCATGCAGAAATGCTTTTACGGTTCTACCATTACTAGAGCTGTGTATTTAATTTTAATAGAGAAATGAATTTGGTCAATGAAAGTAAAAAATGACTGAATCCACATATATATATAGTTCAAATAAGACCTACTAATTTTTTTAAAAATGATTCTATTGGTATATCTGTCATCTGACTGCAGATTGCAAAATGTGGAGAGAATTTCTATAAAAATAGAAATTTATTAGCTTGAAAATTCAAGAACTAATTGACTGAATACTGTTTCTGGTGAATCTTCTGAGATGTTGAATTTTGTGTTACAGGCTTTGTATATTGCATCAATGATTCAGGCAGAGATGTCTGATCCAGGATTACTTTTGACATCCAATGCCATATCTAGGTAAGACATTTTTGACTTTATGCAAGAACATAACGCTCAAGCTTAGGATGTATAGTTCTTTAGAGTTTTATGTGAAGACAGAACTGTGCTACACCTATTTTTAGTTTTTTTTTTCTCCCTTTTCAAGATGCCACAATGTTTGGTATGTTGCTGAGGGTGTTCTATATCTATTATTTATGGCATCGACGTTTAAAATTTTATATATGTGTTAGGTGGATGAAATCTCCAAAATATTTTGGAGTTATTCTGTCCCCAGACTGCTATAAGATTATCTTATCTATTTTACTTTGAGGAATTCAAACCATTTATTTCTTCTAATTTTTTAGGGAAAGGCATACTGAAGAATATTGTGCTATGTATGACATCTGTGGAAAACGTGATGATGGCAAAGTACTGAATTGTCCTTACGGTTCCCCAGCTGTGGAGGTATATACTGGGAGGAATCTTAAATGGTGTTTATAAGCATGAATCTTCTTGTTTTCTATATCTGCTGAATTTCATCTAGCCCTACCTCTTCTATTCTTTTCATCCTCTGTTTTCTTTACGCATGTGTTCTTATTGTCATAATTAGGCTGGTCCTTTCGCTTTGGATACTATAACTATAAACTTTACAGAAGATGCTATAATTGTGAATACCTAAGTATTGCAAACTCTGTTTCTCAGCCAGATGACTTGCTTTCCCAAAAGATTCAAAGTTTGTGTCCAACAATCACCGGAAATGTTTGTTGCTCTGAAGCACAATTCGATACGTTGCGGTCACAAGTGCAGCAAGTAAGAATTCCTATCAACTTACTAATACTCCCCCTCACAATTGCACTTTTTTTAAAAAAATTTTTTTTGTCGAGGTCAAAGCTTTTCATTGTAGAACTGAAGGCATTAAATTCCGTCAAGTATAATTCTAGAGAAGTTAACTTTCTTACTTATTTCATGTAAAATGATTGCAGCATGATGTCCTCCAATGTTGTTTTCATCTATTGCACTGTCCCCATTAAAGAATTTAAGCTGTCCATTATTTCAGCATCTTGTCATGATTTCCTTATAGTCTTTAAGTTCATCTCTTTTTGAATGTGACCAACTTCTTTTCTGCTTTAATTGCTGGCATCAGTCTTTTCCTCAAAACTCTGAAATTTCTTCCACAAGGATGAGTAGCAAGTAGCAGTTCTTCCACAAGGATGAGTAGCAAGTAGCAGTTCTTTTCATGTCTTAAATTATATTGAATTTCTCACTCTTTTGGGCGTTTGTTAGCTTGAGATTCCGCATCATCTCCCCCCTCCCCATCTTTCTCATTCCATGTTGTTATTTACTGTGTCTATGGCAGAGAGTTCATATGTTTTTTGTTTTCGTTTGAACGTTTAGGACTTGAAAGGAAATAATGTGATGTGTTCAGCTTAAATCATACCACTTTAGCAGCTAATATTCTCTCTTTTGCCATCTTTCCATCCTCTCCCAATAATGTGCTACATGTATATAAAACCAATTGAATAAAGTTTGTTTGAGGATTTACCTCTGTTTTGCAGGCTATTCCTTTTCTTGTTGGCTGTCCAGCATGCTTAAGAAACTTTCTGAACTTGTTCTGTGAGCTTTCCTGCTCTCCGCGTCAGAGTTTATTTATCAACGTCACTTCCATTTCGAAGGTTAGGAGTCTTTATTGATCAATGTTTCCTGCTTCTATGAGTTGTGGTTTTTCTGCTTTCACATTCCTAACCCATGATGTAGTTTGCATTTATGATCAAGCAATGGACAGATGCCACTTTATACCCTTTAAAATACAACTATTACCTCATATTATGTCTTGGTTTGAATCATTTGTTATTTATGAAATGGTATATATTTTGTAGGGTTTATGTCTAATATGATCCTTATATTTTGCATTTCAATTATATTTTTGCATCCACAAATTTGATGACTTGCTGTATGGAAATGTGAATTTGCTACAGCCAGTCACTGAATTTAGAATTGTTAGTTTCACTTGGGTTGGTTAATTATTGGGCTAATTTCGGGAGACTGACTCATTACTATGTTCCTAAGAATGTGAAGTATTTTATTTTCGTTTCAGGTGAAAAACAATATGACTGTGGGCGGAATTGATTTTTTCATAACTGATGCTTTTGGTGAAGGGTTATATGACTCTTGCAAGGATGTAAAATTCGGAACAATGAATACTCGAGCTCTGAATTTCATTGGTGCTGGTGCTCAAAATTATAAAGGTAAATTTGATTTGAAATTGCAGTCACTCTCTCTTTTATGCATGCACATCATGTTCCCCCTAGAAAAATAAAAGTTGTGAACAATTTAAAATGAAGAACCCAGTGCTCAGCTATTTCCTTGTGTTATGCACTATCGTCAGAAATTTCACATACTTTTTAGTGCTTATCCTATGATTACTTATGGCAGAGTGGTTTGCATTTATCGGTAGGCGAGCACCTCCAGATCTCCCAGGCTCACCATATGCCATTCAATTCAAGTCAGTTGCTCCACTGTCATCAGGAATGAAACCTATGAATGTATCTACGTACTCATGTGGTGACATTTCACTGGGCTGCTCTTGTGGTGATTGTCCTTCTGCTTCTGTTTGTGCTAATACAGCTCCTCCTCCACAGCACGAGAGGTCTTCTTGTTCAGTGAGAATTGGATTTCTTAAGGTGAGAATATGCAGGAGTAACTGTTAGCTTTTGTATAGCTGAGCTGAACACAAAGCTTTTAGCAAAACAGTTTATTTAATTGTTTTCTCTATGTACCAGTTTAAATATTCTTAAATTTGTTTCACTGATCAACATCTGCAGGCCAAATGTATTGACTTTGCTCTGACAATTCTATATATCGTGTTGGTTTCTATATTGTTTGGATGGGGTCTTTTTCAACGAAAAAGACAAAGGAAACAAACTTCTGTAACTCGAACGAAGCCAATGTCGGATATCATGGATGCTGTTGAGGCACATTCCGTTATTAGGCAGAAGGATGAGAATATTCCCACACAGGTATTCTCAATTTCCTGCATGATCTTGTTTATTTTCCTTTATGTCGTCATTAAAGTGAATATATCTTATTACATTGATTAATGTGCACTCTATTCAAATAATGATAGTGTCTATAAGGTTAAATATATGTAGGCCAATTTCATTTAAGACCATCTTTCTTTGTATTTTGATTTATTAATTATTAGATGCTTGAAGATTCTCCTCAAACTGGAAACAGGGTTCAGCTTTCAATTGTGCAAGGATATATGTCAAAATTTTATAGGTCACTGCCTATCCCATTACTGATTCAATACAATTTGTCTTTGATAAAATTTATTTTCTTGTATGAGAATAGAGTTAGAGAGTGTAGCAGAATGGTTTCACCTTGGTTACCTTTTTTTTTTCAGGCAATATGGAACATGGGTTGCCAGACATCCTGTACTTGTGTTGAGTGTATCAGTGGCTGTAGTTCTTCTGCTTTGTTTAGGACTTGTACATTTTAAGGTGGAGACAAGACCTGAGAAGGTACTTTTTGTAACCTAAAACTGCCTGTCTTCTTCGACGACCATATATCATTTTGTTTATTGAATTCTAAAAACGCCTTCTTGTGGATGATTATTGTGAACAATGCATAAATACAACGAATTCTGTTTGGTCCTTGTCTATTTTGTTTGTGGAGTAGCAGCTGAAAGTCTTGACTAATGGACACAATCAAGTATCATATTTGTTGTATGGCTACTTTATTTTCTCTCTGTGGTTACATGTAAGGACATATGCTTGAAAATAGAAGAATTGTTCAGAAAATAACTTTATGGTGCATGATTCCAATAAAAATACGAATTTTCAGCAAATCCCTGAGTCATTTGGGATTTGCATTATATATATATATATATCGTACTGTTCATGATCTTTCTGTTACAACACCATCATACTGTTACTGATATTTGATTTCCGCATAATATATTTTTCTTTCCTAATTAATGCATTGTCTCAGCTATGGGTGGGGCCTGGGAGTAAAGCTGCTGAAGAGAAAAGATTTTTTGATAGCCACCTAGCTCCTTTTTACAGAATTGAGCAGGTTCTTCCTTATTTTACTTTTATGTTTTAGTTGTCACCCTATCAAGTTGTATTTCCTGGTATTCAAGAGTATTTATCTAGATGTTGATTTTTGAAACTATGACATTTGTGGCCTTGAAAAAAATTTGAATGCATTTGTTGTAAACAAATATTTCCAGAATCAGCTCTTCTTTTTTTCTTTTGCAATTTTTCTTTTGATTTAGGTCTACTGCCAATGATTTGTTCAGCATTCCAATCAAGTCTGCTTCTAACTCAATACTAGGATCTAGATCTTTTGTATACCAGTGTCTTTTGTAACTGTTTAATTTTCAGCTCTTAATCAATGATGAGATGGAATCATCCCACTGAATTTAGATTCAGGATTTTAATTATTTTTATAGAATTAAATTAAATTTGGAGTGGTTATGAAGCTTGGCATTTATAGAATAGTAGTTGCACTATGGTTTACTTGAAGAGGAGTAACTGATGACGAATTTGTTCCCTCTCAGATAATTTTAGCAACTATTCCCAGTGCTGAAGATGGAAAATTACCAAGTATTGTCACAGAGAATAATCTTAAGTTGCTCTTTGAAATTCAAAAGAAGGTATTCCTGTCTAGCATTACTTTCCTGAATGTATCATGTTGTTATGTGAATCACTTAATTTTTATATAATTTGTCTCCAGTTTAGTTGACATCAATTTTTTCTCTTCTTATTGGTTATTTATATGTTGAAATGTTTTAATTGGAGAGAATCTAATCCTAACAGGTTGATGGAATTCGTGCAAATTACTCTGGATCAATGATTGCTTTGACTGATATTTGTATGAAGCCACTAGACCAAGATTGTGCTACGCAAAGTATTCTGCAGGTTAGGTTCTTCCTCAGTGATTGTTGTTGATGCAACGTGGTGATATAAATGGCCATTTATACATTTTTCCTTTCTCTTTCTTTTTTTGACTAACATTAGTGCTTGCATGCTGTTTCTCTCTTGATAACTAGTATTTCCAAATGGATCCTCAAAATTATGACATCAATGGGGGAGTAGATCATGTGAATTATTGTTTGCAGGTATGTTATTCCATCTTCATTGTCATATCATGTTCTCAACATGTTCATTTATTCATTTATTTGTTACCTTGCTTAAAACTTTTATTTACTTTTCCTTGGGGCATTGATGTTTTATTGGGTGCTTCATTTACAAAAGAAAAAGAAGTTTATGTGTGAATGGTCATAAAACTATACAAAGACAGCCAACTGTTACTTTTATTTTTATTCAAAAGACTGTTGAGGTTAATGTGTGATGGTTATCAAACTATAAAAGACAGCCAACTGTTCTATTTTTATTCAAAAGGCTGTTCGAGAAGAAGTTAATGTGTGAATGGTTAGCGCAGAATGGTGACTTTTTAACTCCTACAAATTCAACGCTTGTCTACTTGTTGTATGCCCACTGGTTGATAATGCAGTGACCTTGCTTTTCAGTCTAACTACCATGTAAATTTCGTTATTCATCTAATTCTTGGTTGCTATACCCTTGAATCTGGTCTGGAGTTGAAATTTTATTGTTCGAGGAAAAAGTATCTTTCTGACTTTACAGGCAGAACAGAAATAATTCTTATATTGGATTCTGATCTAAATTTTTTGACTCCTGGATGTTAATTAATTTCTCATATAATGTAATTAATATTCTCTTGGTGTTACAATACTTCACCATGAAATATGATACTTGTTTCACTCCATTGGTGGCACATTTTCAGTAGCTTATCGTTTTCTTAATTACTTGATGTTTGTACACCAATCAAAGATGTTAGAGGTATTTTTCTCATATGGACATCTCTGTATTGAATTTAAGCAGCTGATCAGGTGTTTAACATCAAATTTTAGCATTCTTTGAGTTTCTCTGTGAAACTTGGTCAGAAGTGAAATAATCTTATGTAAAGTTTTGTTTTTAATTCATGCCTATCCTTCCCTCAAACAATCCCACAGCGATTATCTTTCCTTTCAGTCATTGTGATGAGGTTTTTTCTTAAACTGTTCAGTTGACTTTATATTCTGTGTTTTCAGCATTATACCTCTGCAGAAACATGTATGAGTACCTTCAAAGCTCCTCTTGATCCAAGCACTGCCTTGGGAGGTTTCTCAGGGAGCAATTATTCAGAGGTATTTCTTCGTCTTGTAAATAGCAAATACATCTGTCCCCTATGCATTTGATGGTCTCTAATTGTTCTTCTGAGACAGGCCACTGCATTTATAGTGACATACCCAGTAAACAATGCGGTTGATAAAGAAGGCGATAAAATTGAGAAGGCTCTTGCTTGGGAGAAGGCCTTTATTCAATTAGTCAAGGTTTTCCTGTTTACATCTTAGTGGTTGTTTTAGGATTTTTTTTTTCTTTTTGCTTTATTGGATTTGAATGTCTTGTATTTCTTGTAATAGGATGAATTGTTGCCAATGGTGCAAACAAAAAATCTCACACTTTCTTTTTCATCGGAAAGCTCTATTGAGGAAGAACTAAAACGAGAAAGTACTGCAGATGCCATTACTATTCTGGTAAGTATTTTGTTAGTTGAAAAAGATTAACATTTTTATCTAATTTATTGCAGATATTGTATTCACTGTTTTAGTGCAAAGGTCCTAGACCTGCAAAAGGAATTGCATGTCTGAGATAGAAAGCAACTGTCATTATTTTCCTTCTTCTGTGAAACTGTCTGTGAACTTCTCGTCCTCAGAACTCTCTTTGTTGGGACTGTAATTGTGCAGAGGCTTTTTATTCATTTCCATTTTAGAAATACTCACATTAATTAAAGTTAGTATGAATGATATTTCTAGTTTCTTAGCATTAAATGGTTTTCTCTGCTAATAACTTTCCTTTCTGCATATGTATTTACTTAGCTTTTGGTTCTTTTTTTTTGTCAGATAAGTTATCTTGTGATGTTTGCTTATATATCTCTGACTCTAGGCGATACACCTCAATTGTCTTCCTTTTATATCTCATCTAAGGTATATTCTTAAGTTTTAAACCCTCTTCCTTTATAGTTGGCTTTGACCTCCTTATCTGTTCCAATATCATTTTATCAAACTTCCATGGATGCATAATTCCTTTTCCTATATTAAAAGTGTAACACCTTTATATTTTCAACTTATGTGTTTGGTTGAATTCCAGGTATTGCTTGGTCTTTCCGGAGTTATGCTAGTCATGCTTTCTGTTCTTGGATCAGTTGGATTTTTCAGTGCCATTGGAGTAAAATCTACCCTAATCATCATGGAAGTCATTCCTTTTCTTGTGTTAGCAGTATGTTTCTTCCTTCTGGTTACTTTTTAAGTTTAATTAGATTTGAATGTGATGGTGTAGAAGTCACACCACTTGATGCATCATATTTCATTCATATCATCTCTAGTCCGTCATTGAGCTTGAATTATGAATGGGGAACTCCTAGTTCTTACTGAATACCAAGCAAAGAAGTTGTTAGTTAATAAAGAGCAATACCTAGTTGTCATCCTATGCCTACCTTCTGTCTCCACTGCACATCTTACTGGAGCAGGATATAGACATATATAAGTACAATCATAGGTCTGGCTAACTTGTCAACTAGGGTTGCACTTTGCAGACTAAACCATTTAAAATGTATATTAGCTTAATGTTTCTTTGTTTAGAAATTTATAGTACTTCAAACTGAATATTAGATGACAAATTGGACTTCTTCTCTTGAATCTTTGTTTTTGTTTTTTTTTTTCTCTGAGCAAACTCGAATGTTCGCTATTCACCAAAACTTTTTTTGGGAAATTTCTATTGTTCCCGTATCTGACCTCTGTCATATCAGGTAGGGGTGGACAACATGTGTATATTGGTGCATGCTGTTAAACGGCAACCATTAGAGTTGCCACTAGAAGGACGGATCAGCAACGCACTTGTGGAAGTTGGACCATCTATTACACTTGCTAGTCTAGCTGAGGTACTAGCATTTGCAGTTGGAAGTTTCATTCCTATGCCTGCATGTCGTGTGTTTTCTATGTTTGCTGGTGAGATATTTTCATCCATATTTTCCAAACTACCTATCAAGAAATTTCAATTTATATTTCTTATTCAAAATCATCATCATTTTATTTCATGCTTCTGTGTTGCAGCATTTGCTGTTCTTTTGGACTTCCTGCTGCAAGTTACTGCTTTTGTTGCTTTGATAGTTTTTGACTTTTTGCGTGCGGAAGACAAAAGAGTTGATTGTTTTCCATGTCTAAAAATTTCTTCATCATATGCTGACTCTGATAAAGGTACAAATCATTATTTTCTAGTTCATTATGTTGGTGCATTACCTGCTTTCTTCAAGTCAATAGGTGTCATATTTTCTTCTGTTATTGTGAACACTACTTGCGCTGCAATTTAAGCTAAAAATTTTACATTATTTAGGCATCGGTGGGAGGAGGCCTGGATTACTGGCTCGATATATGAAGGTAAATTACTTCGTCTTCTTATGATTTTTTTTTTTTTTAATTTTTGAAATTGTGCCTTTGTTATCTTGCTTTTATAGTCTCAAACCACATCAATGAGCTTTTATATTTTCAATTGGATTTCTGAATTCATGATATACTTGGGAAGTTATCTAATCATTCAAATAATAATGCAATTTTTGTGCTCCAGAATGTGCTGGTATACCTTTACTGAAGGATTTTTGTTTTTTCACTCATTGCCATTTGTGATTGAGTTGAGCTTCTTTTTTGTTTATTTCTAGGAAGTCCATGCGCCTCTGCTCAGTCTTTGGGGAGTTAAGATAGGTGTCATTGCCGTGTTTACTGCTTTTGCATTGGCTAGCATTGTGAGTGCCTGAGATTTTCTTCCATATCTTGTTAATTTTGCAAGTTTTGAGGATTTCAGTATTTCTCAACATATCTTATTCCTGATCCTTAAAGGCATTGTCCACAAGGATTGAACCTGGTTTGGAACAGAAGATTGTTCTTCCTCGGGATTCATACCTTCAGGTTCAATTTCTTGAAACTATTCTGCGACTTAGAGCTTACTGATACGCTGATGGTTATTTTAACATGGATTTCTATTTTCCACAGGGATATTTTAATAATGTTTCAGAGTATCTTAGAATTGGTCCCCCTCTTTACTTTGTTGTGAAAAACTATAATTATAGGTAAGTTAGTGCCGTTTCCTTTTAGCTTCTAATTTGATATTGCATTTCTTTCCCCATCAAAATTATTCCACTTCTTGAGGGATGCACAAGTGGATGCTTGTGAAATAATAAATTCAGCTTTGAATGTCATTGTAAGGGAGGATATCACTTGAACTTGAGTTTAATGCTTTCATACTATAAGATATTCAACTGATGGTATTCTACTCCTCAGCTCAGAATCAAATCATACAAATCAGTTGTGCTCCATCAGCCACTGTAATTCAAGCTCTCTTTTAAATGAGGTAGACCTATCTTTCTTTTTCTTCTTTGCAGATAAGTATTAATGAATTATCTGTTATTTATGTATTAGATGCCTCCTTACTTGGCTTATCCTTTTTCCATCCCGACTATTAGTTTCATGACAATGGTTTTTCTAGTTACTATATGCAGAACCCTGCATCTGCCGTTCGTAACTATTTTTGGAATATGATTCCAGTTCATAACTAGAGTAGACAGATATATATCTGTTCTATTTTTACAAAGATTTTTCGAGTCAGTTGCTGGTATATATCCTACTACAACAAGAACTGGAATCATTTATTTGAAACTTTTCTGTGTACTTAAATTCTGGACTACTGTGGAATCTTCCAGTTATAGATTACTGCTAAATTGAAATCATGAAACATGTAAATAATTTTTGTTCAGGGCTATGATCTCAACTAAAATTTGTACCTCTACTGGCTCTTGTTACTTCTAACCTTGAGATGGCTGTATTCACCATTCAGTTTGACTAGAATTTCTAATCTTTTTGCTCTGTAGATTGCAAGAGCATCTTTGACACCAGAGTCCAGTTACATTGCTAAATCAGCTGCTTCATGGCTTGATGATTTTCTTGTATGGATATCTCCAGAAGCTTTTGGTTGCTGTCGGAAGTTCACAAATGGAAGTTATTGTCCTCCTGATGATCAGGTATCATCTAGCCATTCATACAGTTGATTTTTCGATCGTGGTCTGCTAATGCAATACTGATACACTGATAAAGCATTGTTTCCCTGATATCATAATGCTATAAGGAAAGTGTAACTGTAAGCTTTGAATCAGATCTGAAAAAAGTTTGTACTTAATGATACTTGAATACATTCAGCTTTCATTAGGTAAAATCTTCCGACTTCCTTCATGTGATGGCTTAAAAAAACTGCATTGTACTTCTCTCTTGCTCCTCAAAAACGCTACACAGCTCTTTTCTGACATATCCTTGTTTCTACTTGAAATTCTGATGACTGAATATGCTGAATCGATCTTCTTTTTGCCAGGCTCCTTGCTGTTCTTCTGATACAGGTTCATGTAATCCTAGTGGAGTTTGCAAAGATTGTACTACAGTAAGTTACTATACATCTACTGGAAATGTTAAAATTACCAATTGAAGAAAAAGAAAAGGCCTGATTACTTTCTCATTTCTAATGAATTAGGCTTCTGACTGAATATTAAGTCAGTATAGCATGTGTTATTTTTAGATGAAAGAGAGTTCATTGGTAACAAATTTGGAACTTTTCAGTGTTTCCGTCACTCGGATTTGAACAATGATCGTCCATCTACAGCACAATTCAGGGATAAGCTTCCATGGTTCCTTAGTGCTTTGCCTTCTGCTGATTGTGCAAAAGGAGGCCATGGTGCTTACACTACCAGTGTGGAATTGGAAGGTAGGTGAAACTGGGTGTTAGTCTCTCATTGGTTATGTCAAAATTTCATCAGTTTCTAAATGTCAAATGGTGATTCACTATTTTGATCTGATGTGAATTCTTAATTTATCAGGCTACGCAAATGGTGTTATCCAAGCATCTTCCTTCCGTACATATCACACGCCTCTGAACAAACAGGTATTTTCTGATGTCGAATGTGCATAATATGTTTTCTTTCTCTTTTTCTGTGGAGATTCATATTTTTTTTTGGCAAAACTGTAGAGATTCATATTAACACACAATGTTTTCATTGCTTGTTTTTTTTTTCAGGCTGACTATGTCAATTCAATGAGGGCTGCTCGAGAGTTCAGCTCAAGGATTTCCGACTCATTAAAGGTAATAAATTAATGATACTAGTAGGCTAGATAAGTTTCCAGTGAAATGAATTTTTTTTATAGTTAAAATTTTATTGAAAAGCTGGTACATGATTCTTCTTCCTTATGAGTCGAACCTTCACAGCAAGTGAAAAGGGTTAAAAAACCTCCTTGCCTACCACAGATAAAAAGTATTTTAAGCAGCTCGCTAATGGTCTCTACTCTTAAAAATTTTGAAAAAACATTGTTTTGCAATGTTGGCTAACATTTATTATCTGTTTCAGATGGAGGTTTTCCCATATTCAGTTTTTTATATGTTCTTTGAACAATACCTTGATATCTGGAAGACAGCATTAATCAACCTAGCTATCGCAATTGGTTAGTAACTTGGTGACTTTTTTGTTTAGTTTTCACGTATGCTATCTGTAACAATCCCCTTTTTTTATGAAGAAATGAATATCAAGGATAGAACTTGAATATTTTAGTTCAGAGGGTACATATTGGGGATGTTTGTTTGTTCATGCACATTTTTGACCTTCTTCAAAACCAAAAAATGTGACACGTTGAATTATGTTGTAGACTTGTAGTATAACTACATCACTAATGGGTGGGATGCACGGCCTTGTGGTTATTTCCCCTTGTATAATTTTTTGATTGGCTTTTGTTTTTGTGATGTACCAGGAGCCGTATTTACTGTTTGCTTAGTTATCACATGCAGGCCAGTCTTCTCCTTACGCCTTCTGAACTTCTACCCAGTTTGATTTTGCATTTCTAGCCAAATAAAAAAAGTGTAGTAATCTGTTTGTTTTGTTTGTGTAATGTAGTTTATGGACTTCCGCAATCATTTTGCTTGTTTTGGCAATGATTGCTGTGGATCTCATGGTAAGCTCTTGCTTGATTAGAACTAGAATGTACTCATATGCTCTATGACTTCTTTGAAGATGATCTCGGCTTATTTACAATATGAAATTCTGCAGGGTGTGATGGCAATTCTGAACATTCAACTGAATGCATTGTCCGTCGTTAACCTTGTCATGTCAGTCGGCATTGCTGTTGAGTTTTGTGTACATATCACACATGCTTTTACTGTAAGTATCATTTGGTTCTCTATTTTTACCTGTCACGTCTCAATAGCCTGATTATATGAAGTAAAATTGTCAGACGGAATCTGCTTCTGCCAATTTTTTAAAATCGGAGCCATATTAGGATGATGGATCCACTTTCAAGATATTAATAGCGTATTTTCTTTATTATGGATATTGCAATATAATATTTTCTTATGAAAAAAGGTTGATTTGTCAACTTTTGTACAGGTAACCAGTGGAGATAGAGACGAAAGAATGAAAGAGGCTTTAGGCACAATGGGTGCTTCAGTCTTTAGGTTCTTTCCTTTTTCTTTATAGCTACAAAATCCAGTCACTTTGTTTAGTTATCTTATTGACAAATGTTACGTTCTTGTGCTGTGATTATGCAGTGGTATTACACTGACAAAGCTAGTAGGTGTGCTCGTTCTTTGTTTCTCAAGGACAGAAGTATTTGTGGTACCTGTTCTTACACTGATTCACAAATCATACATATGGAGCTGGCATTATTTATTATTATATTTGATTATCTTTGTTTCTTCTCATGTTACAGGTTTATTACTTCAAAATGTACTTAGCATTGGTCCTTCTTGGTTTCTTGCACGGTCTAGTATTTTTGCCAGTAAGTTTCTTAAATTTCCTTAATAAAGAATTCTCCTCTCTGTCTCAACTTCTGTCCTTCGACATCCCATGTCTAATGATCCTTGGCTCAACCATTTATAGGTAGTTTTAAGCATGTTTGGTCCACCTTCAAGGTGTAAACTCGTTGAGAAGTCAGAAGACCGACCATCAGTTTCATTGCAGCCATGAGAAAAAATCAAAGCTAGAGTCGCTGCATCATAACTTGTTTTGTAGTTTTTCACCCCTAATTTAAAGAAAAAACTTATTCCTCAGAGTGCTATAGTTACCTGTATATTAAGGGCAGATAAATATTCAAAATCGCTTCTAACATATGTATACAGTGTCTCATACCAAGTGGAGGCAGGGAGGGAGGGGGAAAGTAAAAGTTAAAAAAAAAAAAAGGCCAAAGCTGGAAATGGTCATAGTTGTTCATATATATCTTTTTGTTCAAATCAATGTCAAGTATTTTGAGCTTTGTATTATTTTAGGAAGTTAAAAACATGATGGAATTAATTAATGATATAGTGGATATGAATTAGTGTTTCTTTATTATTAATTTTTTGTTTTTACTATTATTCCATAATACCAACCGTCATGGTGCAAACGAAGAGGAACCACCGTTCCCAAATTTAAATCAGCATGTCTTCGGCAAGCGTTTTTGATAGGCATTGAACTTCATCTTTATCTATTCATCTTTTCTTTTGCACTACGACGTAATACAGACATGAGAGGGTGCTCTTCTGTTCTTGTCCTATATGTTCCAAGTTTATCCAAATTGGATTTGGTCAAGTCGGTTATGTTTTGCAGCAAAAATTTTGACAATCAAATTATAATATTATTGTTTTGTTTTTGGTAAAGTAACTGAAAACTTACGACTAACCAAAAACCACCCCAAAAATCACAACGATTTCGGTTTGATTTTTTGGTAGGAAGCTCAACCTTACTTTCCTATGGCGGAGGGGTAAAATATGCATTGGAAACAAAAGACCTTTTTATCAAGAAGAGACGATAAACATTCGCGACATGATTCAAAATTTTCTTTCCACTTTAGTTCAAGACATTTTACAGCTGAAACAGGTTTACCTGCAATCTTTAACTGAAGCAAATTCATATCAGTCGAAGTATTCAAAACTTCAACATTTTATTTTATTTTTTTGCCATTTCTGAATCTTACAGATTGTCTCTTCCCCCAAGAGCACGATTGTGAACTTGGCATTCCTGTTTTTACATCGAACTCATCCACATTTATACCATTGTCTCCAAAAAGTGTACTTTCCATTAACACAACTACAAGCATCTTTACAATATGTATCATGAAAGGCCTCTGCCTCTGCTTCTCAAACATCCATCCATAACCATAAGATGAGACATTTGTAGTAGAAGTCTAATTGTACTGTTCTGTGAGGAATGGCATACATCAATACACTCCTCCAAATCATCATCACATGTTAATAACACCCACTCAGAGTCATCGTCCAAGTACTTGAGATCATATCTGTTTATATCATCTATGTTAAATCGTCTGGCGATTTCTCGTAACAAGTCTTTTAATTTCCAACTGTGTGGCATGCGGAACCGGATTTTCTCATTTCCATACGTGACTTTGACTCTCTGAGAGTTGTCCTTGCAAGATATTTGATTGCTAGTTCTTGCTAACGGCGGTAAATTTGGTTGTTCCCTAGAAAACATATGGCTTTGGGATCTTGGCAGCAGTTTTTGATCTTCTTGACCTGAGGCATGCAGCTCTGCGTCGCTTCTCACCCTCTTTAACCCACCATTGCTTGATTGTTCTTCAAGGATAGGGTCTTCTCTGGGAGGAATGGGAAATATGGGAGCATGCTGCTGTGATCCACTGGAACAGCTATGGCTTGAACTGGAGCTCTGGCTGCATGATGAGGAGGGTGATTTCGGTGCAGTTACTTGGGAGCAGAGGATACTTCCCTCAGCTTGTACGCCCGACTGCTCAGGAAGATCGCTCTGCTTTGAAGTTGAAAAAGGGTGGCTGTTTGACACGTTCTGAGAGGCCAGCTCGGGGAAATTTGAATAAAAGGAGCCAATTTGTAATGCACCAGAGGCACCTTGAACCGAGTCAATCACAAGTTGGAGCTTCTGCAAGGAGTGACCAACCTTCTTGATTTTCCGAGAAGGCCACCGTTTTATTCCGTGTTGCCTGCATATCCTTTTCAAGGTCGTGGGGCAAACTGAAATTTAAACAGCAACATAGGGACGGTGTTATAAAACATGATGGAAATAAAAGAGCCATATAATTCAAGGAGTTAAACAGATTTAGAAAAAACATTACGCAGTAATAATCCCCTAAAGGTAGGAATTCAAACAAGCTCCAATAACTTTTGACACTTTTATTAATCCCATGAAGACTTGAAAAACTAAAAAATGACAATAGGCAGTTCATGCAATTCATCTGTAAAGTTGTCACAAATCCTGTTTTATGGCAAGTATACAAGGTAACAAAGAAATTTCACTCTAAGCCAACAATATTTACGCAAAAATGAAATTTTTTGCCCCCCATCCCCACCCCTAAAAAAGTTGAAGCAATTAGTAAACTTAAAATAAAAAATCAAGAAGGAATTATGCTTACCACCAAGACTCCTCGAAGCATCTTTTAAGCTTCCAGCGAAGTATTGCCGAAGAACTTGCAAGGTGATTGCTTTCTCTGCCTTAGTTCGTTTTTTCTCACCTGATTTAACCATACTGACACTTGAAAGACTACCTTCAGCAACTGAAGAATCCAAGCCACATTCAATACTCCTCTTTTTGCTATAATCTTCTTGACTGTACATGTGCTCTATTGATTTGTCATCCTCTTGTACCTTTTGATTCTCTGCTTGACAACATGAAGTAACATTTCCACTTTGTTGGGCAGTCCAGGATGAATTATCCCCAGCATAATTGTCTGAATAAGCTTGTGTGGCCCTTAGAATTTGTGAAGGCACTACCACTTCACTAACTGACCCAGTTTCTTCCTCTAGTTCCTTGTCTGTTACCACCCGCAAGGACTGGCTGCACCGTTGTATAATGATCGATAGAGAAGTAAGCATATCCTTCTGGTTTTTAGCATCTGTGCAATCCACAGGTAGAAAGAACTCTAGCACAAAATCAGCTGTGCCAGTGTGCACACATCTTAAGCGAATCGCAACAGCAGCATGCAATCCGAACATCCTTGCATGGTGAGAAAGAGGGTACTCAGTTTTGCTATATGAAGTTATGTCACTGGAGAAACAAGGTTGGTTAGTCAAAAATGCTTCCCCGGCAACTCCTTGACCTTTTAACAAGTGATGCTCAGAGCAAGCCTCGTGAAAAGCCCGGATGCCTGCTTCACGTATATAGCAAAAGTGATCTACAGTGGAAACACAGCAATAGTAGTTTTCATCAGAATGTCGGGACCCTTCTTTGCCTTGTTGGTTACAGGAGAACCAAATTTGAGCTAAAGGCAATTTATACGCCTCACAAGCAGACTTGAGAACTTCATGAATCTCAGGCAAAGCAGCTTGGTATGACAAATCACATAACTGAAAGAAAAACAAAATGTCATAACAGCATTAAAAACAATACATTATTAATTTGAGAACATAAATTTACATCCTATTTTACTTCAGTTACCTTGACATGGTGCACTCTACGAACTTCGGAACTCTGAAGAGCAACAGCCTGCATGCGAAGAAAATTTTCTACTATTTAAAAATTCACATTCAAATGAATTATCATTACACACATATGCTTGAACTAGACAAGAACATCTGGTCCCTTTCATATAACGTCTATCAATGATGAAATCTCCACACAAAATCACATGGCAAATGTACTTTCTTAATTTGAACCAAATGATAAATTTCAAATAAAAGCAAGAGACGGTACAAATATGATGAGTAAGACAATACTCAAAGAAATAAAGAGAGAAATGAAGCAATTTCACTTAGGATTCTTTGGAATGGATTGAATTTTTTTTGTGGATTTCATTCATTTGAAAGGTAGCATGAAAAATCAAACAGTTTTGCCTGCCATACCAAGAATGAAAGTTGTATGCCAAGTATTTGCAGTAACATACGAAGGCTTCTTACATTCTTGACAAATAAAAATACTATATAACAACCGAAACCAGAAAGTTTCCAATATCAAAAGCAAAACTTGAGACCAGACTTACAATAGATGGACAAACAGGTAACAAATAAATCACATAACAAAGCTTGGTGGAGGTTGATACCAATTGACTTTCATTAATTAGTTCAACTTCATATAGGTATTAGTTACTCTGCAACAAAAGTTAGTATCCAATTCTGTAACACCTGCACATACAACCATGAGATGAAGCAAGAGAAGCACTCCAAAAAATAAAAAATAAAAAAAAATACAAACCTCAAGTGCCTTGCAAACAGTGTCAAGCTCAGGATGATACTTGATCTTTTGCGAAGTAGTTACCACCTCAATGACGCCCAAGCAAATCCGGCTACCTTGTTCAAAAACAGGAAGAGCAAGAGTTCCACATACATCATACTGTTGGGCATGATCTACTCGCGGGTATTCATCACTTCTAAAGAATCTAACATCAGGAGTCCACTCAGGAACCTTACCCAAGAAAACCCGACCAGGTAGCCCTACCATGTCCTTGGCTCCCTCTTCAGCTGAAAATTGATAGTTAACAGATATGTCCCTGTAATTTGCAAGCCTTTGACAGTTTGGAACAAGTGCAAAACACTGGTCGTGAGTTGTTAGCACACGTCTACCGCCTTTATTTACAGGCACCCATATTTGTATAAGCACATCTTTATCTTTTGACAAATCTTTAATGAATCCAAGTGCTGTGATTAGTCTATCCCTTACAGAAGTTCCGGGACCCGCATTTGCTCTTGGTCCAATCCACCACTTTCTACTCCATTCAGAACATTCCGGTGTATCATTTCCCCATCCAGCCACACTATTAGGGTCCCGTCCTAGATCCTGATTACCTTCATTTAAGTGAGAATTCCTTGGCAACAATGATATTTCTTCCTCCTGTGGATTGTTTTTCTGACATGGGGTACATGCCATATCACCATCATTGATCTCTGAAGCAGACCATACTAATGAAGAATCAACCAATGGTGAACAATTCGGGAGGCTAGGATTGAAGAACTCAGATCCATCTATTGTCTCTAACCAGCATCCTTCAAATAACAATTTGTCCATGTAGTCAAAATCCATTGCAGAATCAGCATGAGAGGCCAACATGGTTCCCGGCCAAAAAATACTGTCTTCCATGAAAATCTATCCTCGAAATCAGAAGTATCTATTATGCTCTATGGTAATGAGCTCAACTATCATTCACCTAAAGTTTTGAAACCAATTGACAGAAACCTACAGAAAGAATTTAGATCTTCTGTCTTAAAACTTCAAATCTGATCTGTCAAATTATGAAACCACTCTCAGTTCAATCCAGAAGAACATCAAACCAAAGTAACCAATCATTCCAACAAAGAATTGGAAGCAGGAAAAGGAAACAATAAGATCAATGAATTAAATGAAGATTTAGGTTTCTCTTTTCCTTTAGTACTCATTCCTCAGGAGAAAAGTAAGCAAAAATTCAACAAAGATCTGCAGCAATCACTAAAGTGAATCGAAGAATGAAATCCAATTTGAAGCAAGCATATCCATAGCATACTATTCATAATTAGACCAGAGGAAAAAGTGGACAATAGCAGAGTAAATTTTTTTTTTTCTTTAAGAAGGAAAAAAGGTAAGGAAAAACAATAACTTTTCTTCATATTCTTTCAACGCAGAAATATGACACTTCTTCTCATTCTTGATTCCAAGATTCCATTTTTTTCCCATAAAAATAAGTAAATATGTAAACCCATTTCCACCAATACAAGATATATTCTCATTAACGAAAGAAATAGTGATTCTCAAGTCTCAACCCACAAAAAATAAATTAGAACAGAAAAGGGAAAAAAAAGGAAGAAAGAAAAAGAAAGAAGGGAATAACTAGAACTTACTGTTCAAAAAGATTCTTAGAGATTCCCTTCCCTGTATTAATTCTTTTTCTCTCTTTACTGAGCAAAACCCAAACGGGGAAAAAAACCACTGGTAGGTTGTCTGTGGAGAAGTAACATGAAGAACAAGGAACTAAATTACAAATATCATATAATAAAAGTCAAGACTTTGAAGAAGAGGCTGTCCCTTGAGGCATCACCTCCACAAGAAAATAATTGAGAGAAAGAAGGAAAAAAAAATATTTTTTTTCTCTCTCTGTTAGTAATTATCTGAACCTCTCATGTTAAGATAGAAATTTGACAGTTTTTAATATGATTCCAAATGATTTGGTTGAAGGTAAGGAAGATTCTGTTTCTTGCTTGAACTTGAAGCTCATCGACCCCACAATAAAAACCAGCTCATCAATCTTTTCATTGGTGGTGGGCATTGAAATTCTCGCCGTTCAAGTCAATTTTCTTTTTTTTTTTTTCATTTTCAAGCCCAACTCAGATACAACTACATACCTTAAATTTATAGATATAGAGAGAGAACAAAGAACTCATCTTGATCCATTTGCATTTTGCTGATGCCATTATATGATATAGTCAAGCTTTTACCTTATAAATTATATAGAATACAAATGCAAGTGGAATATGATTATTCGTTATAGTAGTGGGTTAAAAATGGATGTGGTGGTGGTGGCAGTAATGTCTGTGTGTGATTGCCACTTTTCCTTCAGTTTAGCATTATTCTCTTCCACCCTTTCTTTCCATTATTATTATTATTATTTTGAATTTTCTAGCATTTTACTAAAATATAGTCTTTTCCCATAAAATTAAGATCAAATTTTAAGACTTTTTTTCTGATGTAATTAATTGTTTTGACATCATTTCACTGTATTAGTAGTTAATTTTTTATAATACACTAGGATTAATATAAATTTCTACTTTCTCTTGGTATATATTGACGAAACTTGCCAAAAACAGTCACTTGACAATGGTAATTACGAAGAATATATGTGTTTTTCATATTTATAGTCGAAACAATTTTTTCTTTAGAAAGGAAACTCCAATGAAACTAATGACTTTTTTTTTTTTTGAAAATATATAAATGCGTATTTCCATATTTACTACTAATCAATAATTCAATGTTCTTCTGACAATAAATTATTTTTTTTGAAGGACTAACCATAAATTAATTGACATTTGGTAACATGCATACTTATATAAAAGTGCTTCAAGATTTTTTAAGGAGTATTTGACTTAGTCTTATAGTTACCTTTCACTATTGATTGTATAAAGCAATTTTAAATTACTTGTAGGATGTGGCATTCGTATTGTATAAAAAATTATTTAGGGATGTTTCATAGTTTTAAATAATATAAATATTTTCAATAATTATGTACGTAATTTGGATTAATAGAATGTAAATGATGGATTTCTTGCAAACAATTGAATGAGAAATACATAAATTATCAAAAATAAAAAAGAAAACTTTAAATAGAATAATTTCAACTTAATAAGAAATTCATTAATTCTGATAAATAACTTTAAAATAAAATTAAATGATATATTTATAATATACATAATAAAATGATGAAATTATAAGAGATTTTACATTAAATTAAAATAATAAAATTAGGAGTATAATGGAATGTAAATATCCCATGGATTCTTCTTTTTTCTTACACAAACAACTATATTTTACATTGCATTGTCTCAATCCATTCAGTTTATTAATAAAAAAAAAAAGAAATTTGAATTTAAATGACCTCCAAAAGTTAAAAAGTCTATTTAAATCTTTACAAATATTTAAAAAATTATATTACAAAAAGTCCAAAAACTTACGTCACAATGAAATATAATTTAAAAATAATAATGTTTGGAAGTGATGCTAACGCAAAAGTAGTAAATGTGAAATTTCTGGAAAACATGAATTTAGTGAATGTTTTTAGCTACACATTTTTTTGAGGGAGTTTATTGAATTAGACGTAAATGGAAGTTTAAGAATAATAGTGGTAATAATTTAAGAAGATTTAGTGCTGTGCATGTGTCTTCTAAAGTTAATCCAAATGCCTCGCCGATTTTATTGTAGAATAAGTGTAAAATTAATGACATGTTTAGACAAAAAAAATATGAATTGTTTTTTTAGGCTTTTCAGGATTAATTATAATCAAAATAATTTAGATTAGTATATAAAATATAATTGAATTCCTAAAAAAAATTGGACAAAATAATAGTAATAATATTTGGTTTATGGAATCCATTTGCCAATAACCAAATACACTGTACTATAATAAATAATAATAATAATAGAAGAATCTCCGGCGAATAAAATAAATAAAAGTTTGGGATTTCAAAAGATGCTAACATTAATATAGTAATATTCAAGTATTTAATTAATAATGTATATCTGTGACCTGATTACTAGTTACCGACTACCATATTCCAATTGACCCACCTTACTCCTCTTCCACACCCATTCATAACTGCCATTTCAATTTCTATGTATGAGTCAGCCAGACTTACAAACAAGTAACAAATAAATCACATAACAAAGCTTGCATTAATTATATTGCTATTAGTCACTCTGCAACAGGAGTCGCTTTCCAATTCTGTAACACCTGTACATACAACAATAAGATGAAACGAGAGAAGCTCTCCGAAAATGGAAATACAAACCTCATGTGCCTTGCATAAGTGCCAAGCTCTTTTATGCAGTAGTTACCACATCAACGACACCCAAGCAAATCCTGCTACCTTGCTCAAAAGCAGGAAGAGCGAGATTTCCGCATACATCATACTGTTTGGCATCATCTACTCGTGGGTATTCACTTCAAAAGAATCTTACAGCAGATGTCCACTCAGGAACCTTACCCAAGATAACCAACCAGGTAGCCCTACTTGGCACCCTCCTCAGCTGAAAATTGATAGTTAACTGATATGTCTCTGTAGTTTGCAAGCCTTTGACAGTTTGGAAACAAGTGCAAAACGCTGGTCGTAAGTTGTTAGAACAAGTTTACCGCCTTTATTTACAGGCACCCATATTTGTATATGCACATCTTTATCTTTTGAGAAATCTTTAATGTATCCAAGTGCTGTAATTAGTCTATCCCTTACATTAAATATGGAACCTGAATTTGTTCTTGGTCCAATCCACTACCTTCTTTCCACTCCATTCAGAACCTTCCAGTATATCAGTAACCCATCCAGCCACACGGTTAGTGTCTTGGCAACAATGAATGTGTTTCTCCTGCGGATTGTTTTTCTGATATGGAATACATGCCATATTCCCATATCACCATCATTGATCTGTGAAGCAGGTCATACAAATGAAGAATCAACCTCTATTGTTTCTAACCAGCATCCTTCAAATAACAATTGCAGAATCAGCATGAGAGGCCAACATGGTTCCTCGCGAAAAAGTACTGTCTTCCATGAAAATCTATCCTCAAAATCAATAGTATCTATTGGTTATCATTCCACCTTATGTTTTCAAACCAATTGACAGAAACCTATAGAAAGAATTTAGATTTTCTGTCTCAAAACTTCAAATATGATCTATCAAAAATTATGAAACCACTCTCAGTTCAATCCACAAAAACATCAAACCAAAAGTAACCAATAATTCCCACAAATAATTGGAAGCATAAAAGGAAACAATGAATATTAAATGATGATTTAGGTTTTCTTTCAAATTTTTCTGCTTGAGCCATCGCTGAACGGAGTGATTACTACTTTGATTTCTTCTAGTTTTTGTTTATTCTCAATACGTTTTAACCCTAGTTAAAATATAAATTGTTATCTCTAATTGTTTTTCGTCTCTTTGCAGTGGATGTTTTTGTTTAATCTCCTCTATGGAGTTTCCTATTATTTGTATATTTATATGTTTTTGTTTGTTTTTGTTATCTCGATATACAAAATGGATCATTAATATATTTAGGTTGAAAATCTTTGATCTTCAAGTATAGGTAATTATATTCAATCGATGGAGACCGATAATGCAGCATGTTCCACTATCAATATTTGATTTTTCCAACTTGAGTTCAGTCGTCAAAAATTTTCCGGGAAGACAATCAACTTTTTCATATTATTTCAAGGATCATTATTGCAGACAATCAACTTTTTTAAGTATTTTGATTGGAAGATTAATTTATTATGCTAAGATTTGAAGATCATTCTCAAATAAAATGTTTTAATTTTCTACTATTGGATTTCTTATTTCTCATATGCAATTATTATGATGATGTATTGCAATTACTAGTCTATTGATAAAATATAATTTCATTTTAAAAAATATATATGGTTGTTCAATTTTCGAAATCATCTACTAATATTTGAAGAATATAAAAAAAAATCACCAGTTAATTTTGTTAATCAATTACTTAATATTCTTCCATTTTTCTATTTGAAAATAGTTTAATACTATGAAATAATTTTCTTTAAATTTAAAAAGTTTTTATTATATAATTATTATTAATATAAATCAATACTATTCAATCCATAATAAAAGAAAATTTTAATCTTCCAAGTTCATTCATCAAATTACAATTGTATATAATAAACTCAATCCATTAAAATTCTTTTACTGTATTTTCAATATTTAATTTTAATTATTTACATTTTATTTAAAGCATTTATAAGTGCTTTTGTATTACTTGAGGAATAAAGGCAATTACAACTATTGATATTCTTTTTTAGCATTTTATATTTGCCTAATATTTTTATTCTGAATATTATTTTGAGTAAGTTATGAATAGGAATGCCAGTGAACATTGCCAAATAATCCATAATATCCTAACAGTTCCGATAAAACCGTTACCTGTTTATGAAATATGTCACACAACAACTTGGCGTGCCGTAAAAAAGAGACTACATTACTTGGAGCCGTTTCGTGCCAAATCCAACGCTAAAATGCTCGAGATGGCCTAACAGCTACAGGAACCCAAAACTCTCTTGAAGGATGCTAACTATTTCTAATAACTCATATATTTCACACAAGCAAAGCGCTTGTTTAAGTTCTCAATACTAGTTTTAGAATGTAAACAATAATATTCCATATCATATTTAGAGACACAAGCAGTCCAAACGAGTAGCATACAACCAGTATTTATTGGAGGCGAATATTTTATCCAAAGATAAAGTAACAAGCAAGTTGTTTTCCTTAGCTTAGTATTACAACAATGGAAAGCATTCAGAAGATTGACATTTGAATTTGTTCTTCAACCAGCATGTTTCCTCTTTTTCAGACTTCATTTCATCTTTTTTATATGTTTGGTCTCACGTTGAGACGAGATGCTAGCTTCTGACCCAGAGATTTGTCGCACTGCATCGCATATAAACCCCAGTCGCAACATAATACATTAGAATAACATCAGGGTTTTTTTTTTTTTTTTTTTTATAACTGAACAAGTATTGGCCCGTCCATGAAACCGACATGACTTTTCCTAGTTTCGATGCATTAAATTGAAATTAAGTGTACCTGAGTAAAGTAGGAGATCCAAATACTGCGAAGCTCATGGGTAACACGAGGATCAGATAAGCAAGTAACTATCCGGTTTATGAATCGTTCTTGCCTGGAAATGATTGCATTAAGAAAAGGAACAAAGGAGTCCAGTATTATAATTGTCTAACCATGATCTTTCACAACAACACAAAAGCAGAAACATAGGCATACCTGTCAGCAGAAAATGATCGAAATCTCTCTCCAGGTTGCTTGAAATTGTTCTCCTTTGGTATCACACACTGCATCAGTGAGAAAACGAGAATAAATATCATATGCTCAAGTATCCTTGGATATTAAAGGATATAACAAAAATCATTTGAATTCCAATAGTAATTTTTTTCTATCCTCTTCGCCTGACCTACAGAAAATGTGGGAGCTAGGAGAGAGGAAAAGGGAATTGGTGAAGGAAATACAGAGTTCTTGGCTGCACAATACGAACTAAATGGAGCCATATGACACTCCAATATTCAAGCTTATGCTTTGAAAGACAGCCCAAGGAAGAAACTAACCTTCTCACGCCTTCCACTGCAGACAACAGAAGGGATGGGATATCTCTCAGAGTGATGAACCGGATCATATCTGGATGGGAAGTAATTGACCTGAGAAAAAGCATCATAGCAACAGATCAGGATTCATACTATGCCGAAAGAGCATAAAACAAGTATACAAAGTCAAGCCAATAATCTAAAGCTACATCACAAGACAAAGCGTAAAAGTTTCATAATAGTGGAATGAAGCAAAATACCTCTTCATCCCTGTGCATGAAATTCATAAAACCCTCATGGTGATTGTTGTGATGAGCACACTTAGGAGCATTAACAGGTAGCTGTAGATAATTTGGTCCAAGACGATGCCTCTGAGTATCAGAGTAGGAGAAGATCCTAGTCTGGAGTAATTTGTCATCTGAATATGAAATACCAGGAACAATAATACCAGGGCAGAAAGCAAGCATCTCATTCTCAGCAAAGAAATTATCAATGTTCTTATTCAAGACCATGCGGCCAACTGGCTGCAGGGGAATGATATCCTCAGGCCAGGTCTTGGTCACATCAAGTGGATCGAAGTCAAATCTGTCTTCATGATCTGGATCAATTGTCTGGATGAAAAGCTTCCACTCTGGGTAGTTTCCAGCTGCAATTGAATCATATAGATCCTGAGTTGCATGGCTATGATTGGATCCTCCAACCTTGATTGCTTCTTCATCCAACAGACACTTCACACCACAAGTCGGTTTCCAGTGAAATTTTACATAGTGTACTTTTCCAGCTTTGTTGATAAGAGTGTAGGTGTTAACACCTGAACCTTCCATGTGCCTGTAATCTTGTGGAATACCCAGATCATCAAAGAGGAAAGTGAGCATGTGCAAGCTCTCAGGAACATGGGATAAGAAGTCAAAAATCCTCCAGCTCTCCTGAATGTGGGATTTCGGGTTGGGCTTAAAAGCATGTACCACATCTGGGAACTTCATTCCATCGCGGATGAAAAATACAGGAAAATTATTTCCCACGAGATCAAAGTTACCCTGTGTTGTCAAGAAAGTACATAAGAGGACTTGTAAAACTTAATTCAGAATGCTCAAGACAAAACGAACTTTTGTCTACATAAATGTATATTTGCACCAGCTTGTTACATGCCCAGAAAGAAGCCAAAATAAACATATTTCTCTATTTCAAAAAGAAAATAGTAATGACACACATTGAAGGAAGCAAACAAATTTGGACATAGTAGTTCCTGCAAGCAATTTATTATGGCCAAATATCAATTGCAAATGGTCATCTAAGCACAAAAAAGAGCAGCACTTCCATAATTAGTATCACAGACATCTGCTATAATGTTACTAATACACATCTGCTATAATATTAAAAAACAATATAACTAAGAATATAAGTTGATACCTCTCTGGTGTAAAACTTGACTGCAAAACCTCGGGGATCCCTCAGAGTTTCAGGACTGCCACGCTCATGAATGACAGTGGAAAAACGAACAATGACAGGCGTCTGAACTCCAGGAGCTCTAAGGAAATCAGCACATGTTAGGTTAGAGACATCATGGGTAACCTCGAAAAAACCCTTTGCACTTGCTCCCCTAGCATGGACAACACGCTCTGGAATACGCTCCCTATCAAAGTTGGCAAGTTTTTCTATCAAATGATAGTCCTCAAGGAGGATTGGACCTGTCCATAGGAAGAGAAAAGGCACAATTGAAATTTTGGGTGTTTTATTCCTACTTAAAAGTAAAGCAAGATACATTGCCAAAAAACTCTAACTCAATCACCACATGACTAACAATCATGACATCTTACATAATATGACAGAAAGAACCAAAAGCCACAATTTTGTAAATCCCAAATTAAAATGATTATGGTTCTAACACAATTCTCCATATGTCAATTAGCTCCTCTAGATACAGATAGGTTGTTTATCTTGATCTGAAATCTGAATGTTAGAGATAAAGGCTACTTCGCACAGACAAACCTACATTTCCAACATACCAGGCCAATCTAATCATTCAAACACGAAACAAACAAAAAAAACTCATAATATGCAGTAACTTCACAAATAAAGCAATTTCTGCCACCCTGTAGCTTAAGAATATGCAACAGTTCAACTACACTAAAACAACAAAACATAATAATCAAAAGAAATTACAAACAAAATCACATGTCCCATTCCAACAAATGAAAGACGAACTGGAAAGACTTATAAATTAATAATTACAGTTTACCATCTTAAAATCAAGCTATTGTCATATAAAACATCCTTCTACTTATCCCAGACTATGAATTGGTACTCATTTCCTTAAAAATCTAATAATTACTATAAAAACAGCAAACAATATTTAGGGTTAATAACCTGTTTTACAGATGAAAAACTAATTACATCTTCAAAACTGAAAAAATCAACGTAACTCTACCTCTTTCTCCAACAGTCAACGATGAGTTATTGTTCCATACCGGAGCACCATAATTTGTTGTCCAATAAGGCGTATTAAAACCGCTTGAAGGACGATTCTGCAAAATCAGCATCAAAATCAGAATGAGAAACCAAGTAATAATCAGATTTTCAGTAATAAAACAACATTAATCCCTACTAGGTTAACAAATAATCCAAATAGAAGATCAAAAAACAGAGCTGAAATCAAATAATCAGATAGAAGAACCAAAATTAAATCATAACAAGTACCTTGTAGGGATCCATTATAGGAGGAGTGAAGGATTAAAGAACTTTTGATGTTTTGGTAAGAAGGCAAAGAAACCGGAAAAACAGATAATTATGAAATGAAGAATTGGATATTTATAAATGTGCTCGTGGCTTGCATATCCATTTTCTTCACGGGGATATCGTTATCCAGCCAATATCTTTTTACGCCGCGGTAAATTTTGGGTAAACGAAATAGATAATTTTAGAATTTTGCACTTTATGTAAATTATTATTAGTTTTTTTGGCAGAGTTTCCCAATCTTTACGCGGGAACAAAAACAAAACATGACATTACTATTGTGGAAAAAAATTAAATAAAATACAACATATATCTTTTAAGTTATTCTATATTAGTATGGAAGTTTCATATTTAATTTCTGTCAATTCCACTAATATAGTAAAAAATTAAGTTTATTACTAATTTTTACAAAATAAAAATAAATTGATTTGATATAGTAGTTTATTTATATTTATCAAATTTCATAGAGTATGAAATATATCAAATGTCAAAATCATCAAACTTATATGATAAAACAAATTAAACTTATTTATTTGGATGATTATTTCTAATTTGTTTTTTAATCTCAAACCTTTGTAACACATCTTATATTAATCATTACTATATTAAATTTAAAATGCACCATTATCAGTAATCAATTTTTTTATATAAATTACTAGTTATTTTTAATAACAATTTTTTAAGCACCAATTTATTTGATAAAAATTATTTATAAAATAAAATCAATGAATTTATAAAAAAATTACTTTTTATAAAGCAGTATTTGATATTACTTTAATTCTTCCAAGTTACAATTATTTTAAAACCGTACACTGTTAAACACTAAAATTGGCCAATTAAGATTTTAAAATTTGGATTGAAAATGTATTGACAATCTGAATGGAGTTATCAGTAACTTTGAATAAAAATGCAAATAAATAAAGGGTTGAATTTGGACTTTTAACAAATTTGGATTGTATTTTCCAAAAATAAAAAATTAAAAAAGGGTGATTTTTTAAGTGAGGGTAACGGGACGGGACGGGACAGGACCCACAGGCACACGGAGGCGAGAAGATCAAGGTTAAGGAGTTGGGAAACTAAATAAAATAATGGAACGGACGTCAGGATTTGATGGTTCCTTATCCAGGTTTTGGTGTGTTTGCTAAACCCAACCCTTCACCGCTTAGTAAAGCTCACACGGACCGCTGCTATTATGACACGTCTGCATATAAGCCTCGAGTCGTGTACCCAACTAGAGTTCTCAAGATAATTTTTTTTTATTCTTTAATTTTCTGAAATTTTTTTTAGGAAGTTAATTTTTTATGTTGTTAAATTTTAGACTCTTTATTTATCTCATCCTTATGAAAGAGTTTTTATCATTTTTCATAAAATTGCTAAATTTTATATTGTAATATAAAGTTTCTTAATTAATTTTAAGTAAAAAATCTGTATAACTTGAGTTAAATTCAGTTTAGTTTAAATTATATATTTTTTATAAAAATAGGAGATTTTTTTTTGTGGATAAAAAATTAGGAGAATGAAAACATTTTTTTTATAAGAAAAAAAATTAATGGAAGGTTCGAGATAGCTGATGTTGATGGATAGATGGTGAAGAAGAGAGCAATTTTCTCTCTCTTTTTTTGAGTGTCAAATATGCAAATTGACCATAAATTGATAAACATGATGAAATAGATGAGAATAGATTTGGGCTGGGCCTGTAATATGATGTAACCCCTAGCCCAAATTCTGAATTCATATCGAATATTTAGCTATTTGTAAGGGTTATAGAATATTTTGAAGTTTGGTGTTATTTATTGGGCTTCGGTTTTGAAAGGGCCATAGTTTTGGGTTCCTATTTGATACCATGCTGTGCCTTAAAAGAAAATGAGAACTTAAAATTAAAACTTACAGGCTTAAATTGCAGCTCATGTCCATGCACAAGAAATGCACCAAAACTTGAAATAATTCAGCAACACACACCAGCTACCAACAATAAACCAACCAAAACACAAACTTAATTAAAGGCCAAATTCATGAACATTAACTAATGCCAACATAAATAACTTCAATTAAGTACCTGATGCCTGAAGCATTTTGCAAAAATTGAATCGAGTCGGACCGTAAATTGCTGATTCAAAACGTAATATAAAGTTAGATTAAGTTTAATACTTTTGGTGAGCTGTAATATAATGTAACAATAACTGCATTACATCAATATTGTAAATTATATAAATACTGTATGGAGAAATAAGAGAAGCATGCGTACCTGTGTTGGACAGATTAAATGTGAAATTGGATTTGCAATTTGTGTTGTTAATTAAAGCTTAACACTTGTAGTAGATAAATGTTGTTAGACCTGAATATATAATTTAATTACATATTTTTAGTAAGTGTCTCATTATACTAATTAAATTATATTATATAACTTATATAATCAAGAAAATTAAAAACATAACAAGAAAATAAATAATTAATACATAAGCATCTTAACGATGCACTCATTTTATAAGAACAGCACAAGAACAGAACAACTTACAAACTCTCATAATCTTTTTTAATTTTCTCTTATTTTCGATTATTATACATGAAAAAAAAAAGCAGATAAATAAAAGTGATTTTAGAGCTTTTCTTGTCTGCAACTTATGCATCATCTTCTTCTTCCTTCTTTTTGTCTTCAATTCAAATATTTGCTCTCACGTTCAGACGAGAAGCAAGCTTCTGCCCCAGAGTTTTGTCACACTGCATAAATTGTTAATTTTGTTAATAATATAATTTGGAAATTAAGTGATAATTAATTGACTTAACTATTTTTATTAAGTAAATGGAATAATTGAGCTTAATTTATTACCTGAGACCAGTATGATACCCAGATTCCACGAATCTCATGGGTAATTCTTGGATCAGATAAGGCATTCACCAGACGAACGAGGAACCTTTCTTGCCTATTTTTTTTGTTAACAAAAAAAAATTAATAAAAAGAAATTAAAATGTAATTTATCTTGCATAATTTTATTAGTTAAGCACAAATTTAATTACCTGTCAGGTGCCCATGATCTGTATCTTTCTCCAGGCTGCTTGAAATTGCACTCTTTTGGAATCATACACTACATTATAAAATCCAAATTATGTTAATTATTATATACATACGTATACATGTAATAATCTTGACAAATTTTATAAACAATTAAGAAAAATAACAATAAACGTACCTTTTCGCGACATCCACTAATGATAACATTAGGAATAGGATATTTCTCTGAGTGACGAACTGGATCATACCTTGATTGGAAGTAATCGATCTGAAAAAAAAAAAAAAGTCAAAGTAATTATTAGAATATTAAAATCACAATTAAGAAAAACAAATTGCTAATTAACACAAGTAAAAATGCACATACCTCTTCATCTCTGTGCATGAAATTCATAAACCCATCATGATGATTGTTATGATGAGGACACTTAGGAGCATTAACAGGAAGTTGCTTATAATTAGGACCCAAACGGTGTCGTTGTGTATCAGCATAAGCAAAAGTCCTCAACTGGAACAACTTATCATGAGAAAAGTGAATTCCAGGAACCATATGGCCAGGATCAAAAGCAAGCATTTCATTCTCAGCAAACCAGTTATCAATATTCCGATTCAACACCAACCGTCCGATCGGCTGTAACGGGAAGATATCTTCAGGCCAGATTTTGGTCATATCAAGTGGGTCAAAGTCAAACTTATCTTCATCAGCAGGATCCATTGTTTGAATATGCAGAATCCATTCAGGATAATTACCAGCAGCAATTGAATCATATAAATCCTGAGTAGCATGACTGTGGTTAGATCCGCCGATCCGAACCGCTTCTTCATCGGTCAAACATTTGACTCCACAAGTGGGTTTCCAATGGAATTTGACATAGGTAACTTTGCCTGCTTTGTTCAAGAAGCAGAACGTGTGAACTCCGAAACCTTCCATGTGCCTGTAATCTTGTGGGATACCAACATCGTCGAAGAACCAGGCAAATGTGCTTAAACTCTCAGGATGGTGAGACAAGAAATCGAAGATTCTCCAATATTCTTGGATGTGGGATTTTGGGTTTGGCTTGAATGCGTGAATCACATCTGGGAATTTAATTCCATCTCGGATGAAGAAGACAGGAAAGTTGTTCCCTACGATATCGAAGTTGCCCTGGAATTACAGACAACGACAGAAGAAAAAATAAACAAATCTGTGTGGAATCAGTGAAATTTATTTGTAAATCTATTTTTTCATGTTTATATATATTCAATTTAAAGTTAGTTATTTTAAAATTACAGTGTCGGTACAAAAAAATAACAAGGGAAAAAAGATCAGACCTCTCTGGTGTAAAACTTGGTGGCGAAACCACGTGGATCACGGAGAGTTTCAGGGCTGCCACGTTCATGGATGACGGTGGAGAACCGGACAATGACCGGAGTTTGAACGCCGGGAGCACGGAGGAAATCGGCGCAGGTAAGGTGACTGATATCATGAGTGACTTCAAAAAAACCTTTAGCGCTCATTCCACGAGCGTGGACAACACGCTCTGGAATCCTTTCCCTGTCAAAGTTGGCCAGTTTCTCTAGCATATGGTAGTCTTCGAGAAGGATCGGACCTCTTTGTCCGACAGTCATGGAGGAGTTGTTGTTCCATACCGGAGCTCCGGCGTTGGTTGTCCAGAACGGTGTGTTGTGAGCACTTGATGGACGGAGCTGTATCACCACCACCACCGGACAGAATAATAATAATTAATTTTTATTTAGAAAAAATAATAATAGCAATAACATCATTATGAAGATCTTAATTATAAAAAAAATTAATTCCTAAAGATCTATGAACTGATGAGAAATTAATTATTATATGCGATCTAATTAAACAACAAAAACAAAATAATTAATATAGTAAGAGTGATTATTGATCAGTCAAGTGAGTACGAGTAGAGTAGTAGTTCAGCAAAACGACGACGTATAGAAGCAAAAAAAATTTCTAAACTATCTTTGGTAAAATAATATACCAAAAAAGGATGATCTGATAATGCTAAATATATAAAACCATATTAACATGTGTTAGTAGATGATGGATTATGAACAAATTAAAATGAATATACCTTAGGATCCATGATTTGAAGGAAGAAAGAAGAAAGTGGGGTGGGAAGAGAAGTGAGGAAATGCAAAGAATATTTATAGAGGAGAGGAGGAGTGGGTGCCTCTGCCTGCCACTCCAACTTCATTTTTTCTTGCTCTGTAATGTCTGCGTGTGCTTGTCACATTACCACTGTAACTGTAAATATTCCTAGATATTTTTTCTTTACTGTCTGTAATTAGTATGTTCATTTGTACAGAACAAATGAATGAATTGAAGGGTTTATTTATTTGTATAAAAAGAAGCTTTGGTTTTAATAATATTCCTCATCTTTTGTCCCACCAGTTTTACTGTTTCTAATTATAATCATTTGTGTTCATAATTACCATCTCAATAATTACAGTTTAAATGGGATAATTATTAATTAGTTCTTGAATATTTACATATTATATAATTTAATCTATATGTTTTCAATATTAATATATATTTTCGTGGTTTTCGTTTTCAATTATTTAATCACTAAAATGATAAATTATGGAATATTTTAAAAAAGTGAATAACTTAAGTATTCAATAGTTTGAAAGTTATCATTTAATATTAAATTTTTTGTCTATCTTTTTAAATATAACTTCATAGTTTAGATCTTATTTTGTAATAAACTATACATGTAAGGAATGAATAAAAAGAAAAAAGACGGACAATATAATATGAAAGAAATTGAGAGACTTTGGGGTTAAAAAAAATAAAAATCATTATTCCTATTTAAATTACATATCAAACCATCATAGGGAAAAAACCTACACGGCATGTCTTGGAGGTGCGTAGGCAAAGCCATTTTTAATTTAGTTTAGGGAACGATTAATCTCACCAGTCTTTATATCAAATTAAGTTCACCAAGTACACCAATAATCGTAGTAGTTTTATCATTTAAAATATTATTAGATTTCACTGTAGGTAGATATCTACTCTAAACTACATGTAGTTTCGTCCCTGTGTAATAACAACACCGAGTAACTAATACAACTTTGAAAGTTAAAACTTGTAAGTATTAATAAGCACAAATATTGTTGAGTATAGCATTTATTTCCAAGACACACATAAGATAGATTAAAAGAGTAGACAAAATCCGAAAAACAAAAGATAACTACACTAATACAATTATTATACTTACAATTTTTCATACATAAACTTACGTTAATTGATAAGAATAGCATGTTGCACTACCCGACATATTTTGAGTAACATTCATTAATTGTAAGAGAAATTGAATTCAAAGTATCTCCCTCTAATCATCCAAATACTTGTACATTTTTTTTTAGTTCCATTAATAAAAGATACGAGCATATCTTATAAAAAGTTTAGAATAAACGAGAATAGTATAGGATTATTAAAATATGAAAAATTCATATTTAAATTTTTTACTCTCTGTTTGGTGGTATTTTTGAACCACAAATCGAATTTTTTTTAATATTTAAATAAATACGATCGGTAAAGATATAAATATGAACTTTTCATCATCTCTCATCTCTTCTATATAAAACAGAACTAAACTCTTAAAAAAGACCCAACTCTCATGAAAGAAAAATTAACATTCACCTCAAAACTGAAAATAAAAAATTATGTTACATGGAGAACAATAAATATAAAAATATCAGAATTACCAAACTGTTGGGTAGAGAAGTTGAAGGCAGCCCAAAATATGAGTTTAGATGAGAAATAAGTAAGAGAGAAAAAGAAAAGGAGTTTAGGTTTGGAGAAAGTATGAATTCTAATAAGTTAAAAATCAGTTATGGTAATTTTTCATTCTAAAAGGGGATAATTCTTCTGTGCTAAATGGTTCAATACAATAATTACCACAATACAAATGGACGTTTTAATTTCACAATCTCCATGTAATGTAAAATATATGAATTGTCTAATAAATAAAATTTTAAATTATATGGTTTATTGAATTTAATAATGACATGAAATGTTTAGATTTTACCGCATCCTTCCATCCAAATGATAATTAATAATAAAACGATGAGTAACTTTTTCTTGTGTAAAAAAAAAAAAAAAAATAGATTAGATTATTTTGAGGTTTCAAAAATTATAAAATGCATATATATAATAATTCCAGAAACGCAAAAATTAAAGAATTAATTTCGGAAGGAGCGCATAATGAGATATCCTATTTTATTATTAATGTAGAGAAAGTGGGGAAGGCCAAAAAGTAAATTGCGATACAAATAATTCAAAGTAAACATATCATATGTCTCATTTTCAAAGATTTGTTGTTTAGCTAAATAAAAGAGAACAGTCCAAATTAATTTACTAAGATAAAATAATAATATCATTTTTTTGCTTAAAGTTAGAAAAGTGAAAATGATAATAGATTATATTTATCTCTAGTTATAATTTTTTTTTAAAGAAAAAAAAACCTTGAAGATGCAAATCTAATAATCTCAATATAGAGATAAAGAAGAGGATTTTCAAACATGTGGTTTGAATCCGGGTAAAATGGAATAGTCACAGGATTATAGATAAGATCTTGTGTCAGCAACTAATAATATACTATATTCAAACCAAAATTATTATAATGGGTAATATAATATATAATATAATAATAGAAATGAATTATTGAATGAAGGAAAGAAAGATGTTTTGGAATTATGTAGGAGAGGGAAGTGGTGCAAATTGTTTGATATACAGCAAAGAAAATGGGTATTGAAAGTAAAAGCTCAAAGCTTATCGTTATTAGTGTGTTGACAAAGACAAACATTACGTTGGGTTGGGAACCCTAATTCAAGTTTTAATTTAAGATTGATACTTACTAGCAATGATAAGGTAAGATTTGGATAGAAACTTTAAATTTATACTTTTCCTATACAATGTGCCTTTCGGCCACACTTTTGCTTAATTTTTGAAAATGGGATACTTTCATTAAAGCATGGGAGGGAGGTACCACACTTACCATTTCATAATATTACCAATCTATTAAAAAATTACTACAGCATTTGACAAAACATTTAGCAGTTCAACGTACTAGCCGTTATTGGAGGGAAAATTTCTTTTAAGTCTCAGTAATTTATTAACAAATTAGGGGGGAAAAATGGGGTAAAGTAAATTTATGTATTTCCTAAAAATATGCTATGAAGTCCCTTTTTGTAAAAATAAGAACTTAAAAATAATTATTTACATGTACTTAAGAATTGAGCATAACTTACTATTAACTTCTTGTATTTTGACAATATATTCATTACTTGAATTTTGGCTGATAATGTAGCTTATTTCAATTAAATAGAAAAACAAAGAGCAATTATGGCACAACATCGAAAATCAAATACCACATGCACGTCTTTTTTTTTTAATAAAGTTTAAAAAAATTAAAACAACTAATTTAATAATGATGATTAAAATAATAAGACTATTTGCAGTGTTTAATAAAGTAAAACTTTTAACTGTTTAAGTAATTCATGTATTTTTTAAGTAATTATTATAAATAGCGAAATGCTACTCAAATCTCAATCACTATAAAATAATGTAACAACATATGCTTATCAGCTCCTAAAAAACAATTTCATAATTCACACTCAACTTGTGACCTTGCATAAAAATTAAGCCGCCTTCAAACGTCATACTAAATTCTACCTTGGTTATTTGTCCTTGGCACCTAAATTATTAAGACAGATGCATGAAGCCAAGTAATTGTCGCAACATTAATTCACAGAATTAAGGAACACCAGTTTAGGGAATCAAAGAATATTCTTTTATATTGAAGACTTTTCAGACTTATTAATTATTGCAACAATTTCCATTTCCAGTAAAAAAGTATTATGATATTTTAATATATATATATATATATATTATAAAAAGGTCACTTCATCAAAATGATCCGGATCAAAATGTAAATTCCATTGTTAACAACCAAGTTTTTTGACAAAATGAACGATCTTAGATAAGATTATCCAAGATCAAACGATCAAAATTACAATATAGAGATCCATTTTTTTTTATGAGATCAAATGATCAAACTAGCATCAAACAAAATATTTTCATCATAGTAAAAAAAAATATCTTCATTAATTGCTCGATGATACTTGTGTCATTTCTGAGTCAAGCTTTATCTAAAAATGTCTTCATCTTAAATTATGAAATGATAAAAGCAAGCAATAGTCAATTAGGTACGCTACCAGAAATAAGTGGGTTAGTTGCCTTGATTTTTTCTGCTATGCTAGTACGCATTAGGTTAGATTTGGATGGTGATAGATTTTACTAATTCCAGCTAATGCGGTACCTATTGTCGAAGATTATTCCATTTAACAAGAAGCTTCCACTTTATAATAACACGAAACTATCTATATCTAAGAGCAAAAACTCTATGTTTTTAATGCCATTACTAATATTAAAAACAATAAAAGAGTGTTTTTACGCTTATTTCATAAGCAAAGAGCATTGAGAAATAAGAAATAAGAATAATATGGTTAAATTATTTTTTAGTAACCTTTTTATAATTTAGACATATTACGTATTTTCTTAAGATACGTAAAAGCTACAAAAATAACAGTTATTTGAGATGTAAAGGAGTATAAGGTAATTAAGAAGAAACAAGGAAACATGATTATAAAGGTATTTGCTTGAGTTTCGGGTTGGGTTGGAGGTCCTAGCAACTATTATCCACTCACAAACACTTCAATTCAACCACAAAGAAATAGTCCCCCCACAATAATTTTGGTCCCACCTAATAATTTCCACATGTCCCAATCCATTGGAGAGAGAGAAGTCTTGTGTATATCTAATCCAATATTAGAAATTGAGCTTAGTGATTAATGGTCATTCATATGATAAATAAAACGATAAGCAACAGAAAATATCTATTATTGTTTAGTAAATATTTAGAATTGCTTTTTCCAAGCCAACTGTTGGAAAAATACAATCATGTACCTTCTAAGTTCAATATTTTCCAAAGTAAACAAAGGTTTTAATTGTTCACCTTCTATTTTTCAAAGACATTGAAAAAGTAAAAAGAAAGCTTTTTTGAAACTCAAAATGTTATCTAAATACTGAATACTGTAGTAAAGAAACTGTAATGAAAATGAAATTCAATTTCCAACCTAATCAAGATTTTTGTAATTCCGTAAATGAAATCATAATGAACAGAAGAGACCAGACAAATTCAACTATATACCTGCAGTACTACTCACTATTATATATCTTGGTGGTCTGAAAATAAACTTGGACAATCAAGTATTAATTCTATTCACTTTTCTCCAAATCAAAATGCATATGCACGACTTCTCTTACTATATAAGGGAAATATGAAAATATGCAGAGCAGAGCAAAGCAAACCAGATATACCTGAAACTTGAAGAATTTGAACCTACCAAATGGCACTCCCCAGAAGTCTTTCCGCAGCCACATGAATGTATTTCCTGCGTGTAAGTCCGTTTCTTGAAGCTGTGAAAGCTGGGATGCATGAAATTGTTCTAATGGAACTACAAAAGGGATTGAAAGATAATATTTCCTTCAATGAAGTGATTGTAGCAGTGTAAATGATATAAGCTAGCGTCAAAACAAACCACTTCTGGTGTTAGGGCCAGTCTGATCGAGAGAACCAAGTGAATTAAACAAGTCCACCAATGAATCCACAGCTATACTGTTTCGGTTTCCTGCAGTCAAAAGTAATCATCATTATGACATAGCTAATGAGGGATGACATGGACACGTTGGTAAAATTCAAGGACGGTTGCATAATCAATTAATCACATCCAAGTACCTGTTGCTCCTGATGTACGATAGTCTCTCCTACAACAGAACAATGAAATAATCATCAGACGAAAGAATAAATCAACATAATGTGAAAACAAATAAAAATGCTCAGGATAGTACGAGAATCACAATTGCACTGGTGTACTTTATTCACATCGAGAACAAAAGAAAATGAGCTATACATCTGCAGATGTTTTGGGCACAAAAAGTAAGACGGGAGGTACTGCATGCATGGAAAGGAACTTACTCTGTTGATTGCAACTCAGCAAGCAGAGATGAAAAATATTGCTCAGCAGGTAACTCTTGCAACAGAAAGGGGGAGAAATTTCTCTTCATAATGTTATGCTGCATCAGAATGCAAAAGCTGTGAGTAACTTCACAGTTCATGAATAAACAAAATTCAGTTGGAAATTTGATAACTTCATCCCTTGCAAAGCTGCTAAATCAACCCAATGCCTGATATACGCCAACTGAGAAAACATATATACCCCCACATCAATTATTTACAAGGACGGACATACAGACCAGTGGATATAGGAGTTGAGGACTCAAACCCTTAGGAATGAAATGCATATCCTGGCAAAATAAAGAATGTAAAAGGTACCTGGTTTGTCACCGCCAAATCAGAAAGGTAGTTTTCCATGGGATTACCCAGGAACTGATTACATTGAGAAGGATTCAGCATATCATTAGTGGTAGGCACTGTTGCAGTCCTAGTGTGAGATGCTCCCATAGATGCATTTGTCAGAGTACCACCATTCTCTGGATAAAAATATAATATCAGGTGTAGCAATAAAATTCCAATTTCAGCTGTACTATCAAGCAAAGAAAGGAGAATGAACAGTTGTTTCTCCAATTTCAGCATAAACTGCATGTTTTACAAAATTTCAAAGGGACTGCAACCGTGACTAAGTGGTAAAAGATTCAGGAAGAAGCATGCAAGTAAAAAGTAAAAGATTATCAAAGACAACAGCTCATATTCTTTTTACCACTTCTGCTGTTAACATTGTTGCAACCTTTTCAGTATCAGAATTTGTCAATCCAATTCCATAATTAAATATGATCCTGACTCCTCCACTGCAAAAACTAAGAGACAAACTGAATAGAAGAGAATGCACAAACTCCTGCCATAGCCAAGACTCAACAAAAGTTTTCAGTGCTGAATAGAACCCATGCACCACCACATTTGGCGCCTAAAACGAAGGGATGTGTATTTAAACATACAAATTATCTTCAAAGTTCTTCAAATAATGAATTAAGATCCCAGATTTGTTAGTCCCTAACCATTATTTAGGCTAAATCATGGAATGTTTTTATTGAGTGAAGAGGGTACCCGTAGATTGTGTCCATGCATTGGCAAATGGACTGGTATTAAGGGTCAAGGGTCCAGTAGCAGCAGCAGTCATAGTTGTAGAACCAGTTGATGGCATTGTAGTTAATTGATCATGGAGCTGGTCTCTTCCATGTCTTCTGAGAAGAGCTGCAAATGGGTTTAAAGTTGAGGAATTCCAGGTCTCCCTGGCATCAGGTGGTCCACTAAGAGTTGGCTCCTGCATATTTTGATGCATTGGCCTAAGAATGTTCAACCCCTCAGTAGAATTGGAGTTGCTCGTGGAACTGTTGAAGTTGATGATTCCCGTCATCAGTTCAAGGTTTCTGGCAATTTCAGTTATCTGTTGGAGATCTCTATCATACATTATGTGAGCAAATTCAGGGTTCTGATCAATGATTTCATGTGTCGAAGGATTCCCCATTATCATGTTTTGAATCACACCAGGATTATTCACTAGGCTCTGAAAAGCAAGTGTTCTTGATACTATGTCATTCAACAGGTTAGGATTTTGCATTTGTTCCAATTGAGAAAGTTCAACCTCAAATTCAGAAGCTGCACGTCCATCAAACCCAAAAACACCAGAACCAGATGATGTACCCACATCACCTGGACTATTCTTATGTTCTGGACCTCCAACACCTGGATTCGCATTGCTAATGCCACTAGTTGATGTGTCTGACTGAAAACCACCAACCATATGAACAACATGCTCATCTTGCAACCCTGTATAGAATATAAATAGATAGCAATGAAATGCCAATGCTTCAGAATAGGTCACGAAAGAAAAGAAACGTTTCTCAACTTAGTTATATAATTTATTTCTACTATAGCTAACAGTTTAAAGAAATTAATAGAACTTGTGCTCAATTTTATAGAACTTGTGCTCAATCTCCATGATATATTTATCACCAAATGTCAATTTACCATACTACAATAATCTTGTTAGTGGGAAAAAAAAAAACACTCAAATGTATTGTATGTACCATCAAATGAACAATGTAATTTCGTTAAAGCACAAAATATTTCTCAATCCGGTGCCATCTTTTTTCACGTCAAACAAACAAAAGAAGAAACTCTTTATACGATTCTCGCGGATGGAGAATACTGTGAAATGCATAATTCATTTTCTGCAATCTTTTATTTGAAAAATAACGACATTAAAATTCGTCGTCCTCCTCAATTCACTCCGAACACCGCAGTGCCACAGGATAGAATCATCTATCAACGACGCTAATATTGCATTCTAATAAGCGACTTCAAGTTTCACCAATCAGAAAAAAAAAAAAAGTAAGAAAATGAAAGAAGAGCGCACCATAACTAGCTAGGTTTAGATCTTCCTTGAGGATTCGGCCATTGTAAATCAAGCGTTGCTGTTTAGCAGGCAAATCACATTTCTGTGCGATGGCTACTTTGAATTCCCCAACAGTAGATCCAAGTCCAGTTCGCACCAAAAACTTGGATCCGTCCGTGCAATGGATAGTGATTGAGACTGGTCCAGCCACCAATACGCCAGTTTCCGATGATTCGTCGTCGAATTTTCCGCCGGGAGCAACCATACTTCCGTGACACTTTCTAAATCGAATTCTAAGCTCACGATACGAAGAGAGAAAAAGATCAGAAGCACCTAATCGAACAAGAATCCAAAATTTGGTATTCTCACAAGTAAATGAGTGATCGAGGCGGTGAGGCCGTCCAAGGAGATGCGCGCGAGGAAAATATTCGCTCCTATATAGTGACTTTTGAAAATTGGGCACAAATACGCTGTCGTTTCGGTGTCCTACAGTTGAACCACAATTGATATTCTCATATTAACAAGGCAAAAATGTTGTAATTAGGAACGAATATGGTTCAATTGGGATCTTGAACAGTTAAAAACAAAATTTTGGCTCTTGAAAGAAAGGAACAAAATCGAGCCAATTTGTGAGGTTTAAAGTTTAATTTGAAAAAAAAAAAAATTATATTACAACATTTTGAGAAGCTGTTTCTTTGTACTTATAAGTTAGTCGATCAAACTAGTAAGTTAGTCGATCAAACTAGATTATAAAAACATTTTAACTTTTAAGGAGATAAGTACGATTAAACCCGGCTATAGATAAATTACAAAATACACTGTCCTAATGATTGAAAGACAAAACATGATTACTTCCACTTCTCATTGTTTCTTATACTATTAATACAAGTGTACAAAATATGCTAAAAAATATTAGAGAATACCAAGTTTTCTGGCACTCTAGAGGGGAAAAAAGGGGGAAAGTAAAGAATCAATGTAGAAAGGATGAAAAATACAAGAATAATCAAATGTACAATCAATGATTAGAGGTCAGATTTGCTCAGTCTTGGACATAAGTTGTAAAAGAGCAATTGCCTTCCTTTGGGCTCTATTGGTTCCACTATTTTTTAACTCAATTAAATGTTCATATACACCAAACTGAAGAGCAGCAAGTATGAAAGATGAGTTATTTGACCCTAACTCAAGAAGAACTGAAGTTGCACATTCCTTGTTCTTGGGAGTACCTTCTTTGATGAATTCGACAAGGGTTTCAATAAAAGATAGTTGTCCTATCTCACTTCGCCCTTCTGGATGTGAAACAAGTAGTAAAAGAATGGATAATGCCTCATCAACCATACCCACGCTCTTGTCATTCATCAATTGAAGCAAAGGTGAAACAATGCCTGCTTCTATGGCTCTTGCCTTATTCGAATGGTTAAGGGCTAAGTTAAACAATGCAGTAGCAGCGTCTTTTCGCCCTCTTACTGTCCCGTTCTTTAACAAGAAAACTAACGGTGGAATCCCATTTGATAAGCCTACCGTTATTTTGTTTTCATCGAGCATTGATAAGCTGAACAATGCTGCTGCAGAATTCTCTCTAGCTTCTGTACTTCCAGTTTGTAGAACTTCTATTATAGCTGGAATGGCTCCTTCATCTGCTATGTATCTCTTGTTAGTCTCGTCTATGGATAAATTTAATAGAGCTGTCACTGCTTGTTCTTGAATCTTGGTGTCTGGATAAGAGAGAATCTTTACCAATGGCCTTATTCCTCCACTGGTGGCAATCAAGATTCTGTTTTCAGGATTCTCTTTTGAAAGCATACGAATCTTCCTCACAGCCGTTCTTTGCAGTTCCAAATTCGTCGAAGATAAGTCCAGGACTAACTTGGATATTTCCTGATTAGGTACTAAGTTCTCTGGGTAACTAACGCTATTTTTTTTCGGGAGAACGAATTTGTTATCTTCACACCATTGCAATATGAGGTTTTTAAGAGCGAAATTTGGTGCAACTGATAGATGAGCCAGAGTTTGCCGCGTCTTCGGACATGTCCGATGATTGGAACGGAACCATTTCTGTATGCTTTCCCTCTCATAAGTCTAAAGAAAATCAGAAATCAGTCCCAACAATTTGAAAAAATTAAAACAAATGGATATAGAATCTAAAGATGACCCCGAAAAACTTAGATTCTTACCTGCCCGGATGCAATAATAACAGGATCTGTCATTATTTCTAGTGTGATTGGGCAGAGGAATTCATGAGGAATGACCAAAGATGTAGACTTGTGCAATTTAGGCAAAACAGGATTATTAACAAGATCAGTAATTTCCATTCCTATAATCTGTTTGAATTTGTTCAAAAGATCAATGGTTTGCTCGACGTTTTCGCCATTTGGACCTCTTTCTTTAACCAGATTTCTAACCGCTACGGTTTCAAGATTCAGGTCATCAACAGTATGCAAATCCAGCTTTTTGGCTAGCCTTTCTAATATAGCACTATCAGAATTTCTGTCATCCTCTTTTGATAATACCACCATCATGTCCATTGCAAGTTCCATATCCTGTGTATCAGTTCTTCCTTTCGCTCGTTTAAGCTGCACTTGCATTAGCTCCACCTAAGTGATATACAAATCTGCTTTAGTGCATTTTCATTATCCTGATACAAAAACAACTTGCAGAAACATAATTGACCCAATACTTTCTAAAACTTCGGATTAAATGTAGCATTCGTAATATATACCACATTTGATAAGCCGTAACACCATGTAGCAGAATTTCTATACACTTACATTGCATTACAGCGTGCTAAACATCGCATCATTCTTTCTTGTGTATCAGAAATTCGACAACAGGATACGGGCTAATGGATATATCACAAGGTATGCACATCCATATCCCCATTAACTGCTAAATAAAAAGAGTTGAAACTACCTTGCCGCTGTAAGCGATGAAATAAATTTTATAGAAGGCTAAAACATACCTGTTCTTTAACCTCATCAGAAATCCCAAGATCATCAAAGGGCACATTCCCCAAAGCCTGGCATAATTTTTCATTCACATTTCTAAATCTCATCATGATAACTTCATTTTCCAAAGTCTGAGATTCAAAAAAAAAAAAAAAATCATGATTCTATATTAATCCCAAAAAATGAAGGAAAAAGGAAATTCAAATTCTTCAAAATCCTTACCAAATTAATCTTGCTTCCTTCATTGCAAACCTTTAGCAGCTTCTTCGCCAAAATAAACGCTTTCTTCAAATCTCTCAAACCATTGTCGCAAGTTGATCCATTGAAGTCTCTGATCTCTTCTACTAGTGGCAGTAGAAGTTTCATTCGCCTAACGAGGCTAAAACATTCTTTTCTATACGATCTTCTGTAATCTCCAAGCTGAGCTACTGATTCAATCAGACTCGTTATCTCTTGAATAATATCAGTTTCATGGTCTCGCGGGCTTGATTCGTTCGATTCCATTTCCTCTCCTCCTCCGCCCAAGTTCTCTCCTCCTACTCCGTCCATCTTTACCGATTACTTCCTGTTATCGACCGGATAAATCTGTAGAAGCTGTTTCCAGCAGGTTGTCGTTTAATTAAGGGGAATTTGATTTGGATTGCTCTGATCTTATCCAGAGAAATTTTGAATTTCAGAGATTGAAACCCTAACCCTAATCTTCATGGATTATACTAATTCCTGTAGAATTGAAGCTATTGACGCGCTTCCCGGTCTTTTTGTCCTAAAATTTAACTGATAATTTTGAAAGTTGGTTGCTTTGCAACGGACATTAACGTCTTTAAACGGGTTTAAGGCACCATTTTTTTAAAGGTGATTTTTGTTTTAATTTTTAACTAAACTTTCCTTTTCCTTTTTTATTTCTCTCTAAAATTTTCCACCATTGCTCTTTTAGAAAATTTTGTCCACCATCACTATTTAATTTTAATTATTTAGTGTAATTCTTAAATATGAAATATAAAATATTAATTTAACTAAAACACATTCAATTTATCTTTATCCCATGATTATTCAGACTCATAATTAACGAAAAGTTTATCATTATTTTTTTTTAAAATTACTAATGGAATAATTGATTACATTCAGATTAAAATCTTTACAACCCATAACCACACTTATATATTATCACATTTTCTTCTCGATAAGTTGTCGCATCCAAATTAATTTTAACATTAAACTGGCTTCGGCTCCATACTTCCAAAATTCCTTCTTAAACTCAACAATTATTACGCTCTCATTAGCGAGTAAATCGATTTGTCATAACAAATTGTATTGTTATAAACAAAATAACAAGTATTATGGCTAATATATTTTCCAGAAATACTTTAAAGGCATAATTATACATTAAGTTTTCTAAAAAAAAAATAAAGAATTATACATTTTATTGATTATAAAAATCATTTGAATCTGACTAAATGTGCATTTATAAAGAAAATTATAAGTTGGGGGGGCATAAGTGGAGTTTGAAGTAAGAGGGGAATAATTATACATTGAAACAATAGTGGATTATACAAAAAAGAGCAAAGCTTATAGAAAGAGATTGAAGGTAAAACTTCCTCCTTACTTAAAGTTAAAGGCCAATCATATTATAATGAGGTTTTAGTGTCATGCACTCATATTATTTAAATCATAATTCAATGCTTCATGCAGAAAAGAAGGAGAGCATATCCTCTATTGATTACCAGACATAGAAACGGAAGATCTTGTAATCGTATGTGCCACTTAATTCGCCATTGTTAAAAAACTTTACAATCAAGCCAAAATATGATAAATCCAAATTATCTCGTCTCAAATCATTAATTAAGACAAGACAAAATTACCTGTGTAGCTTATGCATCCTTCATCCAACTAAGCACCTTCCTTAACACTTGATTAGGATATAACAAAATGTTTTTGAGCATTTCATCGTTTTATCTTGCCCACATCTTCATAATGTTTCTTTTGAAATTCTCCTTTCAATCCTTCAATTTGTTACTATGGTTTACTTTTGTAATGCTATATACAATTCGGACATGAGTTGCCAAATGAAAATCAATAACAAACAATCCAAATAATTTTTAATCTTAACTTTTCACCACATTTAAAATTTCACCCTTTTTTCAAAATTTATCCTAAACATTTCTTTAACTTACCCATTTCATCTTTAACCCAAATTTTGTCTAATAATTTTAAATCAATAGTTAATTGAGTTAGTATACAAATTTTAAAGACTATGACCAAAATTTGCATCTTCTTCTCCCCGAAAGCAACTCTGCTGCCAGACCCTTTTCTTCATTTTCTCTCTCTCTCTCTCTAATTTTTCAGATTCTTCATGCCATTCCCTTATATATTTTTTTGGGTACTCATGAACTACTCTTGCATTCCTTTTCCATTTGATATGAATTTTATTTAGTTTTGTTGAATTTCTTCATTTCTTTCCTCTTTTTTCTTTCAAACTATCATTATTGCCGCTTGTTCTCACATGTAAATTTCAATTTATTACCTGAAATTGTATACTAATTTAACTAAGTATTAATTTAAAATTAATCTTACTTAAGGTCCTAAATTTTTAAATAGTATTTAATTTAAAATAAAATTTAAGGTGATATGAAGATAAGTTTAGGATGATTTTTTACAAATATTTAATCGAGAGTTACAATTTAAAAAGTGGAAAATTTGGAGCGAAAATTTTATTTTGACTAAAAGAAACCAATTAATTGATGAGAATTGTTATTGTACCAATTTTTTTTTTCTTTTTTGAGGGAAACCAGTTAATACAAATTAACATTACATTATGAAAAAAATGTCCTAATTAGTAATTATTAACTTTTCCTTCTTCTTCCCTAAAAAAGAAAATTTATTTTTCAAAGAGAATATTTCAACAACATGCAATTTGTTTGGTACTCAAAAGTACAAAACAAACTAATACAAGAATATGATTAATTATAATTAATTAAATGAACTTCTGACATCAACGCTCCAAAGAAATAATAAAAAAAAACCCTTCAAAAATAGGTTTCAAAATACTGCTAAAACGACAGCACATAGTATGTTAATCAATGCATTAATATTTAATGGTGTTGTTAATTTTACTTAAACTATATATTAAGCAATAACTGATTTTATATTAAAGAAGGTTTGTTTTTTTAATTGTTACTTACTGCCAAACAAAAATTGGCGGTGCCTATGGCAGTCTGCCAGTCTGGGGTCTGTGGGGGAGACTGAAAGATTATTGAAGACTGTACTATACTGTCATTAACTAACCAGTTAAGAGTCCAATCAATATATATATATATGAACAAATAAAGAGGACTTCAGTTAATATATAATACATTTTCAGAATTAGAAAGAAAATATAATAAAGTTTTTATACGGATATATGAAAAAATAAAGTTTAGATAATTTATATTATAGTATTAGATGATATATAATATTTTTCTTAAAAATTTTTAAGTGTAATTTTGATTTTTTTTTTTTAATTTGACAAGGGCTTAAGTTTGATTTATTTTCAAAATAAATGCAATCATTAATTTATGGTAAATTTTTATTAATATTTAGAATCAAAGTATATAATGTATGACTAACTAAAAATTATTTAAATCATTACAAAAATTATTTATAATCAATTCAATTTTCACAATTCTCATAATGATTTTATTAAATTTCGATAAATTATCACTATCATTCACGTAACTATAATTGGTGGATTGAAAACCGTAACAAGTTCAAATTATAGCGAAACTATTTTATATTAAAAACAATAGATAAAGAATTATATTTTTTAAATTTATTTTACCTATGAATGAGTTTTTAAAATTTTATTTTTACCGAATTGTAAATTATTGTTTGGTGATTAACATTAAACGGATTAGGAAACATGCTAATTATTCAAATAAATGTTAAAATTTACAAAATAAATAATTTGAATCAAAACTTAAAAGAAAAAAAAGAATTCATTCAATATCAATTTATGGATGAATTATCTAAATTTGAAATGTTAAAAAAAATTGATAATAGTTACCAAATTATTTGTTTAAATTTTTTTTTTTAGATATTTGGTGTTTGTTAAAAATGGTGGATCCTACCGGTCTCTAGGCTTTCTTAGAAAACGGGTCCCACTCAAAATCCAAAAAATAAGAAAGTGTCCCACTGACACACTGAACAACGGTAATGAAAGATGAGATCCACGTGTCGTTGATAGGAAATGTAACTAGACTATATGAACAACGCCAAAGATTTCTATTCTAGTGCGGTAGAGCGCATTGTACTACTTTATGATTAGAAGACCGTTGCTAGACAAATTCAATCCACAAAATTACAGAAAATAATAATAATAATAATAATAATAATAATAATAATAATAATAATAATAATAGTAATAATAATAATAATAATAGTACTATATTATTTATGGAAAAATTATAAAAATATCTTTGTGGTTGGTAATATTATGCTGTTTTGTTTTTAAATTTTAATATTTATCTGTTTTGGTTATAAATTTTGTAGTATTATATTTGTTCGTCTGTCATAATTTATGTTAAACATTCGTTTAGTATTTTAATATATCTCTATTATATTTTTAGTGAAAATTATAAAAATATTATTATAATTGATATATTATACTCTTTTGTCTTTAAATTTTCAATATTTTTTTTTTATTATAATTTGATATGATGTAATCTTATTGAATGTTTATATATATTTATTTATTTATAGGATATATATTTATAATAAATATTCATATTTATTTATATATTGATACGAAATCCACGTCATGCACGAGGAGACACACAAGGAGACACACAGTATTTTATTAATCAACATTATATAATTTAAATTATATTAATTAATTAAAGATTAAAATTAATAAATATTTATGAGATTACAAATAAACAAATGTACTAATTTTTTTCATAATTTTCATTAACTAATTTAGAATTAAACTTACGCAGAACAATAATGTAAGAATTATTTCTTAATTCAAGTTAATTATTTAAATATAATTGTAATATTAAAATTTTTTATAACTTAATATATGTATATAAATTAAGTAATTAAGATTTATATATGATAAAATAGATAAATATTAAAAATTTAGGGAAAAAACAGTGTTATATGCCAAATTATAAGGACATATTTATAATTTTTCTTAAGGAGTATGATACGGATTAATTAAAATACTAAACGGATATTTATCAAAAATTATGACAGAAAATTAAAAAATACAATACTACCAAACTCAAGACAAACAAATAAATATTAAAAACTCAGGAATAAAATAATATAATATATCAAAATACATGTAAATTTTTATAATGTTCTCTTTAATGTTTCATTTAGTAAAGTAGTTTTGAGATAAATTTTAATTATTTAAGTAACGTTTTATTAAATCTAACTCGTAGTCTTTAATTTTTAACGTTTTATAAACAGATACCATAAAACAACTACCAACTTTTAGCTTTTAACTTATTTACTATTGATTAAAATAAATAATTATGAATAATAAAAAATTTTAATACCATATTACACATATATTTTAAGAAAATTCTATACCATATAGGTATTATGTTATTGATTTATTTTATTTCATTTGTTTTTATTATATGTAAGGAGGTTCATTATCGTGGATCCTATACAAAAAATAATTTTTTTTTACTTAGATAAAGAAAATTTAATTTTTTTTTTTTTGTGAATTTTATGTAAAAATCAGTAATAATGCAAAGCACAGCGGTATATGGGCAGAATTTTAAAAGCACATGCAGGGTAACCGTTAAGAGAACAGCACAGGAGAACGCGACTTTTCAATCTATGATATGATATCCTACGGTCAAGATTAACTAGCCGTTAGTTTTAAAAATTGAGAAAGTTCATTTGCAGACATATATCCGCCGTTTGCGACTCAATTACGCTTATACAGTTCATTGGTTGTCTCTCTCACCTTATTTTTTTCCTGCACCTCGACTAGAAAGAATCAGAGGGAGAGATCGATAACTCCATTCCTGCATCTTTAATGGAGTTCCTATGACCAGTCTCTCTCTCTTCGATTCGCATTTCAAGGGAATAGATTTTTTCTTCCAATTTAAAGTTCGTTGATCGGAAACAGATAGTAAAAGTTGGTAGATTTCTTGATTAAGAAGGTGGGGTCTTCAATCTGGGTTTCAAATTTTGTTCTCAGTTCTTAAGTTAGATTTTCTTTGTTAAAGAAGATGAGTTTTCATTTTTTTTTTAATTTAAATTTGATTCAGTGCAACTTTTGCATTTGATAGGGGTTAATAATGGCTAGATCAGACGAAAACAATCGGGGTGTGATCGGACCGGTTAATGTTCAAGGTAATCAAGTTAGGAATTTGATTGAAATCTGATAATTTTTAACTTTAGCCCTAGCACTTGAAACTGATTCTTTCACATTTTAGGGGGTTTACGTGGCGGAATTGGGAAGTTCACGGCGGCGACCGGGAACAACCGCAGGGCATTGAGCACCATAAATCAGAATATTATTGGAGCTCCACCTATCGCCAACAAAAGTGTCAAGAACCCTCCAATTCCACACCGACCAATTACTAGGTCAATACCCAACCCTTCATCTTTTTTTTTGCCCCCTTTCTGTAATGGCAAGATGATAAGCATTTAGAATCCTGAAGTTAATTTGTTTTCTGAGTATTTTCCCCTTTCTTTTTCATGTTCACAGGAAATTTGCTGCCCAATTAGCTAACAAGCAGCCAGAGGTATAGTTATTTCTCCTCTCTGCTACCAAAAAAATCCCTTTGTTGTTTTTCATTTTCATATCTTGCGGATTATAGAGGATAAAATGTTTGTTGGGCCAACAGGTAACCAAGAACCCAGAAACAGTCCCAGATGTTCCAGCATCAGAAGATTGTTCTATTTCGGAGGATTTCTCTGCTCCTATGTTTGTTCAGCATACAGAAGCTATGATGGAAGAGATTGACAGAATGGTGCATTTCACAACCTATTGTTCTTTCTAATGGTTATGTACATTGTTATTTCTCATATGGGAAGAGTCATTGATTTGGATTTTCCCCTGCAGGAAGAGGTTGAAATGGTAGATGTTGATGATGACGACGACGATGAAGATGAAGAAGTTGTTGATATAGACCACTCTGATAAGCAAAATCCACTTGCAGTGGTAGAATATATTGATGATTTGTATACTTTCTACAAGAAATCAGAGGTTAGGTTGTTAATTACGTGTGTTGTTAAATTGGGGTGATCATGAATTCAAGTGTTGAATCATATTTACTGAACTTGTATTGCACTTTTTACCTGCAGAGATCTTCCTGTATCCCACCAAGCTACATGACAAACCAATTTGATATTAATGAGAGGATGCGCGGCATCCTAATTGACTGGTTGATTGAGGTATATACATACATAATGTAAATTGTTCCTTTGAGTACATAATCTTTGGTCATAACTTGAACATGAAGTTTAACATAGCTAATGGTGTTTCCACAGGTTCATTACAAGTTTGAATTGATGGATGAGACACTGTACCTTACTGTGAATCTAATCGATAGATTTTTAGCTGTTCATTCTGTAGTCAGAAAGAAACTTCAGCTTGTTGGGGTTACAGCCATGCTGCTTGCGTGCAAGTATGAAGAAGTATCCGTTCCTGTTGTTGAAGATCTTATTCTAATTTCTGACAAGGCCTACACCAGAAAAGAAGTGCTTGACATGGTAAAATTGTAACCAAACTAATTTCTTTGTTCCTCATTTTGATTCTGCGTAAAAACCCCGCCCCGTTCTGAAATTGGTTTAGATGATATGTTGTTGTTTAATGTTCTGCAGGAAAAGTTGATGGTTAATACACTGCAGTTCAATCTTTCTGTTCCAACTCCATATGTGTTCATGAGGAGGTTTCTCAAAGCTGCTCAGTCAGAAAAAAAGGTGTTTTATTTTCCCTCGAATACTCGTTTGGGATACTCCACATTCCAACAAAATGCATTAAAATTTAGACCAAAAAATGCATAACATTCTGAAAAGTTACCTTTTGTTTTTGTTGCAGCTTGAGCTTCTATCATTCTTCATGATAGATCTTTGCCTAGTTGAATATGAAATGCTGAAATTTCCACCATCATTATTAGCTGCTGCTGCAATTTACACTGCCCAGTGTACTCTAAACAGATCAAGGGAGTGGAGCAAGACTGTTCAATGGTACACCAACTACACAGAACAGCAGCTTCTGTAAGTGTTCATCAACCCTTTCAAACAAAACCCATGAAAGGAAAAACCTTTTAGAGTAGTGATCATTGAAAATAATTCCTGGGATTTTAATTTTACAGGGAATGCTCAAGACAAATGGTTACATTTCATCAAAATTCCGCGACAGGAAAGCTTACAGGTGTACACAGGAAGTATAGTACTTCCAGGTTTGGCTATGCTGCTAGGATTGAACCTGCTAACTTTCTACTGGATGATAGATTCTGAGAAAGAAAGGAGAAGCAATTGAAGGGGGAAGGAGAGAGTTTTAATTGACAGAAATAAACTTTCTCCTTGGGGGGGTTTAACAATGACTAGAGAGCAACTTAAGTTGTTGTTCATGAACATAAATGGGGTTTGGCTGTGTCTGGTTTTTTTGTTCATTTATTTTTCGTTATGAACATAGCAAATATGGATGCTACTGTTTCAGAAATTGTTGTTGTTTTTTTCTCTTTTTATCCAAGAGCAAAATAATTTTAGGTGTAAAAATCATTTTGTGCTAATGAATTGTTATTATTCTCGTTTACAACAATTTTTTGCTACTTCAGAATTTTGTTGTGGATATAATTCTGATCGGGTCAATTGATAGACTCACGATTTCACACCGGGGTTGGGTCCGGTCGGTTCCTTTTGAAACGAACCGATTGTCACTTCTATCCAAAAGTACCACGTGTTTCTTTATAGTCTGTGTACGACTAAGACACTACCGCTACCGCATAAAGAACCGGTTAAAATGAACACTACCATCATCATCCAATCCCCACTTGCAGATTGCAATTATGAGTAAAATCTCTCTCTAATTATAGTTACTGTAATGCGCAAATTTCTCTCTGTACCTTTTCATTTCCCCCTTTAGATTAACCGATTAGTCATCCGAATTAATCACTCATCCATCGTTTTCAAAGCTGATCTGGATTGATAGTATTGCTTCTCTTTCTATCAGATCATACGACCCCATATTTTCTTGTTCAAGTTGTTGATAGAGACGCGGATATGGAGGACCCTTTGAATAGTGTAATCAATCATTGAAGGTAACAACAAGCGGAAAAATAAATATATATGAAGATTGATATTTTTCAATCACTATATTTTCGTTGTCTTTACTATTTGTTTGTTGTTTTCTGCGAATTTTTTTCAGGTCGGTGTGGTTATTCTTTTTATTTTCATTTTTAGTCTTGTATTGCTACGTAGATATTTTGTACTGTTATTGTCCTTGGATAAGAATGTGGCTTAGGATTGATTCAAGTTTCTGATTGACAGTAGGTTAAGATTTTTTGTCAACTTGGTCTTGGTTAGTGGAATCTGGCACTTTCTGGGTTGTTCTCGGATAGCGATGTTTCATCTAATATTTGGATTTTTTTTTTTTTTCAATTCAGTCATCAGAACATCGGAATCCAGCTTCTGATATTACTAAATTCTGGTTGGTCTGGACCGTTTGGTTGAGTTGGGTGGGTGGTCTTCTTCTTTTGATGCTGCACTTGAAATTCCATGAACCAGTTAAATAATTTGATTAAAAATCTGAAGGTTTTATTTTTAAGTCTATACACTGTCTTCAGTTTTATGATTTTCATCTTATTGACCCACCTCTTCTTTTCTTTCCAGGTAAAGGTGGTGTCTTTCTTTCTTGGTCTATCATCAGGTTTCTATAAGTATTTGGTTAACTTTGCAGTGTGTCAAGTGAGTAAAGTTTTTTTTTTCCCCTTGAGGACTTAGGATTAAGGAGATATGATAGAGGAGAAGGAGAAAAAATTCTTCACTGTAGCACCATTTCAGTGTGCTTGGAGGAAGGATTTGAAATTCCGGGAAGCTGGTAGAGGTTGTGTGGCCTTTGATGCTTTTGCACGTAATGATGTCACTTTAGTGTTTAGGGAGAATGTGGGAAGTGAGCACTATCATTATAAGAGAGATAACAGTCCTCATTATACTGTGATTTTTGGGAGTCATAGAAATAAGAGATTGAAAATTGAGGTGGATGGAAAAACTGTGGTTGATGCAGAAGGTATTGGACTTTGCTGCTCTTCTGCATTCCAGAGTTATTGGATCTGTATTTATGATGGTTTGATTAGTATTGGCAAGGGAAGGTACCCTTTTCAGAATCTTGTATTTCAGTGGCTTGATTCGAATCCGAATTTTAGTGTTCAATATGTTGGACTTAGTAGCTGGGATAAACATGTTGGCTATAGAAATGTCAATGTATTGCCATTGCCACATAATCATATTCTACTTTGGAAGCAAGTTGATTCAGGAGAATATGATGACAAGGTGGATGGTGAAGAGGATTTGGACAATGAACAAATAGATTATAATAATTGGGGTCTTGAAAATTTCTTGGAGAGTTGGGAATTATCTGATGTGTGCTTTATTGTTGGTGAAGATGAGAGGCCTGTTCCTGCTCATAAGGCTATCTTGCAAGCATCTGGTAAATTTCCTTTGAGTTTTTCAAATGAAGATGTTGTTCAGCTTCAGGATGTACCTTATCCAATTCTACATGCACTACTTCAATTTATCTACACAGGTCACACACAGGTATCCTTCTATTTCCCAATTTCCACATTAAAGCGAGTTTGTTTGTTAGCACTCTCTGCTTTTGCTTTTCGTTTTGTCCTTATTTTATTTATGCCTTTTTCAGGATTCAATAAGAGTTTTATCTCACATTTTTTCCATTTACTACATTTAGATTTCAGAGTCCCAGCTTGGTTCACTATGGGCTTTGAGCCTACGGTTTGAAGTGATGCCATTGGTGAAGCAGTGTGAAGAAACTGTACAACAGTCTAAACTGAATAATAAGGTGTTTGATTCTGTAAAGAATGTAGAATTATCGCATCCAAACTCCAGGCCCCATTGTTATAAGGCCTTCCCTTTTGGGCTTCCCATTGACATTCAAAAACTCAGAAAGTTGCATTCATCTGGGGAATACAGTGACCTGAACATGTACATTGAGGCTCATGGTCTTGTTGCTCAGCCTCACAAAGTCATTCTAAGTTTATGGAGCATCCCATTTGCAAAGGTGAGCCATCTGTCTACTTTTTGTAGTCTCCTTTCATCATCAATGCTTTAAGTAGCATATTTCTACAGTTGAGTTATAAATGTTCGAGTTGCAGCTCTGCTGTGACTGACAGTTTTGTTGGTATTTGGTTATCCCTTTGGCAATTAAAATGAATCTTTCTAAACAGAGTTGTTACATGGCAGATGTTCACAAATGGAATGAGTGAGAGTAGTTCCTCAGAGGTCTATTTACGTGATGTCTCACCTGAAGCTTTCAAGATTATGCTTGACTTCATGTATAGTGGAGATATTAGTATCGAAGACACTACGAATTTTGGGAACTTGTTACTTCATCTTCTGTTATTGGCCGACAAGTTTGGGGTCACTATTCTCTATCAAGAATGCTGCAGGATGGTTTTAGAATGCCTCTTGGAGGTAGTTAGCTTATCTTACCAATTAATTTACTTCAACCATTTTTTGTTGGAATAATTATTGGTTTGGGTTTGCTGTTATGAAATGCTTTTTTTGGTGGCTAGAATTAAAAGAACGAAGAAGTGACTTGCGGTTTCGGACTTCTGAAAACAAGTGAAGAGAGCCCTTTTCTGATATCGAATCATAAGATATTGATACCTTTCATGTACATATTATATGCAGGATTGGAGTTCTCCTATTGGAAGAAGATCATACACCAACAGTTTTTGTATTGTGCACAAGTTTAATGGAAGACGTTGCAGACAAAATTTCGGAAGTTAATAGAGTATTGCTTTAGAGCTAACTCTTGAACTTTGTTGCAGGACTCAGTATGTCCAATCTTGCTTGCTGTTTCATCAATTCCATCATGTAAACTCATTGAAGAAACCTGCAAAAGAAAATTTGCCACACACTTCGATTATTGTGCAACTGCAAGCCTTGACTTCGTCTTGTTAGATGAGACAACAATTTGCAGCATAATTCAGGTGGGTTCCCTTGTCTCAAGGTTTTGAATCTAAGAGTAATGCGCGGACCATATGATTTCTTCAGAATTATGTGCTTAACGAATTGAGTCGGTGGTTGGGAATGAGTTATTACACTGTTGTGCCTTAGTGAGTTGTAAAGCAATTGGAGGGGTTTTGGTGATTTGGTTTTCAGATAAAAGTAGGTAGTTTCTGAAGTAGACACCATGTGGAAATTGAATTGTCAAAAGGAGTTAGAGCGATTGTATGATGAAGCAAATCTGCTTGCATCGATTTGGTTTTGCATTGCTGAAATCTGCAAGGACTGAGGTTTCTTACCTTTCGATATTAGTTTTGATGTCTTTAGGTTACCGTTTACACATAATATACAGCTTCTTCATTTGCTTTCTTCTCTTGGAACTGTTGGTAAATATGGCATATCAATTGTAAACATCCCTATAACAAATTATGGGTTTTGCAGCATCAAGATCTAACGGTAACATCTGAAGAAAGAGTTCTCAATGCAATTTTGATGTGGTGCATGAGAGCTAATGAGTTGTACGGGTGGGAGATGGTGGATGAGCTACTGTCGGTTTCAACTCCTGAACTCATTTTCCAAGACAGGCTTCAGTCTCTCGAATACTTATTGCCATTTGTGCGATTTCCGTTGCTGCCTTATCACTTGCTTGAGAAGGTTTGTAGGCTTTGGTTATGCAGAGCCTATTCTCTCCGATCTATGAACCTTTTGATTATAAGGTTGTGATATTTTCCTGCAGCTGGCGCACAGCAATCTCTGCAAGCACATTCCTATGTTTGATAATCTTGTAAGTTGTGCTTCTTTCTGGAAAACAGTCATTAGACAACTATGGTTACTATACTGCTATGTGGAATATTTCTTTTCTTTTCTTATTATTTTTGTTGTGTTAATATCGTAGGTGAGAGAGGGACTCAATGTGGAATTTGGATTAGCAAGGGCAGAAGTTGACCAAAAGTAAGTGTACAAATACTTTCATCTTTTGTTAACTAGTGGGCATGCATATTCATCGTATTAAAATGTTCTCATGTTTATGTTGCTTTAATTATGCTTTTGAAAATGATCTCTGACTTGATGAAGTTGTACCTAATGCTGCTCATCTTTTTTCAGCATACGGTTCCAACATAGACGATCCAGTTATAAGGAGCTTCAATACATATGTGATGGTGACAGCAATGGAGTTTTGTACTTTGCTGGCACATCTTATGGGGAACACCAATGGGTTAATCCTGTTCTGGCTAAGGTGAACTTTTTGACACTTTTTTTTTTGGTATAAAATAATAATGACTGATTCGAACATATTTGATACATCATACATGCCTTTGACCATATAAATTGCATGTCTCAGAGAATCAACATTACTGCTAGCAGCCCCACTTCAAGATTCACTGATCCCAAGGCCTTGGTATCAAGAACTTACCAGGTAGTTTAGCTCACACATCTATATATTACTTGTTCATCATTAGTTTCATTATGGTTAAACAAAAATCCTGTTTTTGTTCATTAGGGAACATCTTTTGCCGGGCCTAGAATAGAAAATGGGAATAAATGCGCATGGTGGATGGTCGACATTGGTCCAGACCATCAGGTTTGTTCTGCGTCTTGGGTCCCTTGTTTACAACCCTTTTGATTTATACTGTACTTGTATAAGTTGTCTATAATGCACTTGTATGCAACCAAAAGACGCTGTTTTCTTCTTTATGGGTCAGGAACTACTGGAACTTTACTGGTTAAAAGTATCCATAAATTATTTCACGAGACATAATTGCCTATCGTTTTTTCTCAAGAGACAGTGTTGGGTACGGAAGAGAAGTTAAAAATTACAAGAATAATAATTAAATCTCTTTCTAATAAGCTTTCTATCATTTCTGGTATGGTGGGAGCAGAATTGCTACAAGGCTGAACATTCACTTTGCTTGCGGATGAAAATATCTTTCGTTGTAGATAACATGTTCCCTAATATTAATGCAGCTCATGTGCAACTATTACTGTCTTAGACAAGATGGATCAAGAGCGTACATAAGATTTTGGCGTTTCCAGGTATTAAAAAGAATCTTAACGATCTCTTTATTGATTATGCAATAGCAATATAGAAACATGATATTAAAGTGATGGTAATTGCATGAATACTGAAATGTGATTATGCGGATTAAATTGCAGGGTTCGTTTGATGGGAAAAATTGGACAAATTTGAAAGTGCATGAGGATGACCAAACCATATGCAAACCTGGTCAGTTCGCATCATGGCCTGTAACTGGACCTAATTCCCTTCTGCCGTTCAGGTATTTCAGGGTTGTTCTGACTGGACCTACCACGAATGCCTCTGATCCCTGGAACCTGTGCATTTGCTACCTGGAACTCTATGGCTTTTTCCGTTGATTTTGTTGGGTTTTGGTTGATAGTTTTCCGCGTTGTACAGTTCCTTTAGTGTGAAAACAATGGAGTTTGTAATGTTCTTCTGTTTTCTCATTTAAATAAAGGGTTTCACCATCGGTGCTTCTTTTTAAACATACTAGGATTGAGATTGAGTAGGTACCTGGATTGGATTACACATTAGTGGAATGAATAAGGACGAAAATACAATCCTGTGTTTAACCAAACGAATTGTATAAATTTAAAATCATGCTTTCATACCAATTCACAAAAGAATAAAAATAGAGTACAAAACATTGACCAAATGTTTTGAAAAATGAAAATTTGTAAATAAATAAAAAGTTGAACTTTGTTTTTAAAAAAAATTTAAAAGCTGAAAACTTATTTCATTATAATTCAGATATTGATAGAATAAAATAATTAATTATAAATTATAATAATTTCTTTCTATAAAATATTGTTTGAATTTATTTGTTTATTATTATTATAACCTGAATCTTGGTAAATTAATCTTTAATACAAATAATATTAATTTAATTTTATTATTTTGTTTGTAATTCAAACATTTAATAAATTGCATATGATTATTCGGAAATAAGTTTGCCATTGAATTTCTAAATTTGATAGGTGCTTATTTTAAAAAACCTTGAGAAACTGGTCATACGTAACACATCGTTTGAACAAAAGTCTACAGGTCATTTTAAAAGCTCAGATGACGCAGTCGTCTTCCCTAGATGTATGGCATTATATCGATAAATTATAGAAACCAACAGATGCAATTCAACTACATTTCGTACAAGCATGTTAAAGTAACTTGCAATCCAAGCAATACCATTCCAATTTCTTCCCATTACAAAAATTACATCAATTTTGAGGATAGCAAGTGCAAGGTTCCTAATTTGTTGTGCAGCCGAGAGAAAGAAGCTCTAAATCACACCCCACGAGGCTTCACCTCCTCACTGGTGGTACAGCGCCTCTACCAGGTGCTGCTCCTCGGCCAGCTGCTTGAGCCTGCATGATAAGATGAGAACATTAACTTCCAATCACACGAGCAAAGAGATGGGAGCATGTAACTCCTAGCAAGCTTCTCAAATGCAATAACCTAACCCAGGTGAAGCATCTGACAATTCAAATGTTCTCAAGGCATTTTGAATATCATATTACATACAGTAGATCAAGTGATCATAGCATTAATGGTTTAGGTGTTCTAGGGTCAACAAATTAAAAAGCTAGGGTAGCAATAAATATGCATATTCAAAAGGGAAGAAAATAACTTACTTTTGCCCGCAATTGAACAGATCTACCCCTGCCAACTCCCAGTGATGCGCTCTTACCCTTCAAGGGGGAAGAAAAAAAAGGAACATGAATTAGGAAACATGGAGTAAGTATTGATGTTTAAAAAACCATTAGCAAGTGGAGACATACCTTGATTCTAGCATCCAAACGCTTGAACATAGGAGCATTCTTTAACATATCTGGTATGACCATAAATCTGTTCACATCAGTTTAAAATGATAATGTCAAGTTGAGAATACAAAATAAAACCTTGTAAGCAATATCAGACTTTCTAATGAAAGACAAGTAACTTAGATACCTCACTTTGCTGCCTCTAATAAAAACATGCTCAAGCTGTGAGACCTTCCCATCCTGCAAAGAAGCATAAAATATTTAGTAACCAACTAAATAGAAAGATGAAATAGCAATTTTTCAAAGAAAGAAACCCATAGCATCCCAATACAGAAATTCAAACACTTTGTTTTTTGGTCTTGGTTTAAATATCTATGTATCCGTCTGCTTGACAAATTTGCATCCAAAATTAATATTGCAAGAAAATGCGGAAAACCACATTGCAAGCAAATCATAAATCTTTCAAACACTTGCTTGCATATCTGTTCATTATAATATCAGTAATTGACATTCAAAATTTGAACTACTAAGCAAATAAAAAAAGCATGTCATAGTATTAAAATTTTCAGGTCTTGAAGTTACACCGTTATGTGGCATTTAAATGAACCACTGTGCCTTTTCTTTTTTCCAGTTTTCTATATATTTCCTTCACAAATTCACTTAGAATAATAAGGCTGTCTGGATCGGTATGCATTTACAAATCATTTGGAAGTTTAAGCCTCTTGATCTTGGTTTTCCTCAGTGACTTCGAGATCAAAATGGACAAATGTGTAAGTGACAGGCAATGTGTATGTGTCTAAGAACTTTCTCTACATTATATTTAAAAACAAAGGCAATTAAAAGGAAACTTGAAAACTACAGAACCAACTCAAAGACATTGTTATAGAATAAACTAAGAACAAAGCTTAGATTAGTAAAAAACTATCAGCTACAAATAGCATTCTACAGAGAGTAATGACAGGCAAGATGAAGAAAAGAATATCTTCCTTATTAGCTCTAAATATACTCCACCTAGACTTCAAACTCCATTATATTAAACTAACATTTAAAATTATAAGTAACCAGTTCAATTCACCAATGTCGAATTTCATCAAAACCAAAATCATAAAATAAAATTAGTCAAGACACAAATACGTAAGCACTAACATAAAAACTCCAAAAGAAGCACTCCTATACACCACAAATGAGGCATAACCAAACTATATACCAAGCATAACATAAAAACTCCAACTATCCTGAAGCTTCATGGTCTATAAAGCTCTAGGAGTTCAATAATCATCAATTCTCACTAACAAAACGCGTTTCAGTACATTTGCACCGACAAAAGCACCAGATCCATCAATCTTCATTATCGTCCAGCAGCAAATCTAGGGTTTATAAGAAAACAACACGAGTGATAGAACACGATAACATACCTTAGCAGTATAAGTAATGTTTTCGAGTTGGCAGTTCCAATTATCCTCGCATTCCACCATGCTTCCTCTGTAAAGCTCTCCGCTCTTAAGCTCCACCGTCACGACGTGCCCTGAGGCCTCGTGTAGTAGCTTCACCGGTATCCCTAAGCTTCTGCTCATGGCTTCTACTTCTCTGTTTTCACTCTGCAAAACCCTAAATTTGCCCAAACTTTTGCTTTATTTTTACTCTGTCGCGGTATTTATATTGCCCCGGAAGAAAAAAAAAAACGCTGTCGTTTGAATGTACGACTAATTCTGTGTTTAAGTTCAAATATTAGGGACAGTTTAGTAATCAGCTGATGAGTTAAGTAAAATAAAAGTTGATAGTTTAAGTAAAATAAAAACTAATTAAAAAAATTATGTCAAAAAAGTATTATTTACGTGGCATACAAAAGTTTATTGATATAAGCCGTTGGTAAAGCTGTAAATGAATCGAATAGATACGGAATTCGTATAGCTGTAAATGAACCGAATAGAACCGAATAGTAATAGTTCGGTTCGAGTTCGTTTAGGTACTGGTGTTTGAATTTGGATTCATATTCGACTCAAACATCAATTAAAAGTTCGATTTCAATTCGCAACTATTCGAGAATATTTGCGAAAAGTTCAATTACAGTATTCGATTTAAATATTAGAATTATAATTCGTTTAATCGATAAACTGTTTTTCAAATACTCTTGTTAAATATATATATCGAGGTTGTTAATTATATTTGATTCGAGTTCGGTTCATGAAACATTCGAATTCGAAAATTTGGCTCGTATAAATTTCGAATACGAATTGAATGGAATTGAATTTTTTTCGAATTGAACGCCGAACAAATCTGAAACGGTTTGATTCATTTACAGCTCTACCAGTTTGAATATGCTAACCTTTCCTATTGACCAATTTACCACCGTCGGATAATGATGGACAAAAGAAAAGTAATTGATATCAAAATCAAGAAGATTCGACGGCCAATTACGTTGTCACGTGGAGTATGATACTTTGCTCTTGCTGCAAGACGCCAACGAGACCCATCCAAGAACAAATCATATCATGGGATCTGTCGACAAATGACAGTGTGGGTCCTATTAACAAACGGCTGAGATTTTCTTGCTCTGAATCCCGCTACTCCTACGTGTCTGGTACAAGAAGAGTTTTCAATTTCCATTTATTGATTTAATTCCTTCTGGGAGTGAAGAAATGATGATGCACCTTTAAAGTTGGCAAAATGATGGGTTCTTTGGATCTATTTCAGGCTCCTGCTTTTGGGGTATTATCATTTTCACCTTCTGTTAAGAATAACTTCAAAAGGGTATACTTATTTCTTCACATTTTCAAATAAAGATTGCGTTTTTATGGCTTTTGCTTGTGTTTTAATGCTTTAATGGCCTGCTGGTTTTCTTTTTATTATTGCATTTAATTTGATGAAAAAAGGTACTTTTTTGTGTGCCATTCTGAGTATGTATTATTTGATTGTTAACTTGGATTGTAGGATTTCTTTGCTTATTGATTCATATTTGTTTTACATGTCAAATTGTCATATTATTCAGATTATATGTTTATCTCATAGATGTTCAGAGCATAGTCTAGTTAAACTAGTCTTTAGTTTTTTACTACTAGCTTGAATGAACTGTTTTTACTTTTTTTTTTACACATCATCATAAACCAAATGGCATCGGTTACTGATGATTGTTTTGTGATATTTTCAAGTTATGTATAATCTGCAATTTTCTATTTCCTAGATTTTTCTTGCAGCAATTTCTGCTTGCTTGATTGAGTTTTTACCTAATGGCTTTGGCAGGCTTACTGGAGCAATCGACACAATATCAAGCAAAAATCAAGGGGACCGACTTTCAACTCTCAGAAGCTGCAGGGTATTCCGAAATTTAATTTCCTGCAAAGAATCTCAACAAATAAGAAGGTAGGTGTATGCCGTAATCTTAGTACGGACTGTGGAGACACTATCTCTTTCATGATTATTGTCCAAATATATATGGTGAATAAGTAATAAAGAGTATGAACTTAATTGGCATTATGAACCAGATATTCTCTTGGTAACTTTTTTTTTTCATTAAGTGTTATGAATCACTCGACTTGATGCATGATATCAGGTGCAACATGGTCTCACAATCTCAGCAGTTGTGACAGACGATAACACAACAATGATAAGCAGTGAAGAAATTGAAAATTTCGGTATTATGAGCATTGATCCTGGTTTGGAACAATTTAAAGATCACTTCAAATACAGAATGAAAAGATATAGAGATCAGAAACAGCAAATTGAAAAATATGAAGGAGGTCTTGAGGAATTTTCAAGAGGTTGCCAGTTTTATCTCTTTATTCACTTTCTTTTTTGATAAATAGATATTGATGATCTGCAAGTAGTTTATTTTTAATCAGCAAATTAAGTTTTTAGTTAAATTATCAAATTAGAGCCCATTTATTTGAACCCCTGATCTTGGTTAGGGACGTGCATCGCTTTAACCATTTGAGTTAGAGGTCCTTTGCAATCTACAAATGGTTTTACAATGACCTATACATTATTACTGCAATCTTTTCTCATGAGCCACTCTGATAATACTTGTCTTTTGGTTGTTGTTGTAGTGTTAGATACATGTGCAATTTTTAAACATTGTACTTTCACCATGGTGCAGGTTACCTGAAATTTGGATTTAATAGAGAAGAAGGTGGCATTGTCTATCGCGAGTGGGCCCCTGCAGCTCAGTATGTTTTAAAAGTACAACTTTGTAAAATTTTTCATAGCTATTTAGTTTTTTCATTAAAACATTTCTCATTGTAACGTAGGGAAGCACAAGTCATTGGCGACTTTAATGGATGGGATGGTTCCAACCACCAGATGGAAAAGAATGAATTTGGGGTTTGGAGTATCAAAATACCGGATGTTTCTGGAAATCCAGCAATTCCTCACAATTCAAGAGTCAAGTTCCGGTTCAAGCATGGTAATGGAGTTTGGGTTGATCGAATTCCTGCTTGGATTAGATATGCTACTGTGGACCCTTCAAGTTTCGGAGCACCATATGATGGTGTCTACTGGGATCCTCCAGCATCAGAAAGGTTCGGACTATTTTGAGATGGCCCATTATACAATCCAATTATATCTGGCTTCTGGCACTGAAAACATAATCAAGTTATTTTAGGGTCAGTGCGTCATGCTTGTATTTATGCTTGCTCTCGTTCCAAATCATGATCTACTATATTTTCCTAAAAATTTTCGGAACATAGAAAAGCCATAGCTCAAATGTGCTTCTGTAATGGTTAAAGCCCATCAGAACAAAGAAATCATTTGCATGCTGAAATAAGCCATTTGTTGAGTAACTCTTTTATTGACACAGGTATCAATTTAAGTATGCTCGGCCTCCGAAACCCAAGGCCCCACGTATATATGAGGCTCATGTGGGAATGAGTAGCTCAGAACCCCGTGTTAATACCTACAGAGAATTTGCTGATGATGTTTTGCCTCGTATACAGGCAAACAACTATAACACTGTTCAGTTAATGGCTGTGATGGAACATTCTTATTATGGATCATTTGGGTATCATGTTACCAACTTTTTTGCTGTAAGCAGCAGATCTGGAACTCCTGAGGATCTTAAGTATTTAATTGATAAAGCTCATAGCTTGGGTTTATGTGTTCTGATGGATGTTGTTCACAGCCATGCAAGTAACAATGTTACTGATGGCCTGAATGGTTTTGATGTTGGCCAAAGCTCACAAGAATCCTATTTCCACACTGGAGATCGAGGCTACCATAAGTTATGGGACAGCAGACTCTTTAATTATGCTAATTGGGAAGTTCTTCGGTTCCTTCTGTCAAACTTAAGATGGTGGCTTGATGAGTATAAATTCGACGGGTTTCGATTTGATGGAGTAACTTCGATGTTGTACCATCACCATGGAATCAATATGGCATTTACTGGGAACTATAATGAGTATTTCAGTGAAGCAACTGATGTTGATGCTGTTGTTTATTTGATGTTGGGCAATTCTTTGATTCACAATATCTTGCCAGATGCTACTGTGATTGCTGAAGATGTCTCGGGCATGCCTGGACTTGGCCGTTCTGTCTCTGAGGGAGGAATTGGTTTTGATTACCGCCTGGCCATGGCCATCCCTGACAGATGGATAGATTACCTGAAAAACAAGAGTGATGAAGAATGGTCAATGAACGAGATTGCATGGAGCCTAACAAATAGGAGGTACTCTGAGAAATGTGTTGCTTACGCTGAGAGTCATGACCAAGTAAGATATCTGATAATTCATGTTTCCTTGTTTGTGAAATTACATTTTATGTGGTTATGGAATTTGTTAATAGGCCAGTGTCACAAATAGTTAGATAAGGAAAACATATGGCAAAAAGCAGCTAGATGAAATAGTTGTAACAAAGAAAAGCAAATCTGATACCTGCAATGGAAATTTGCACGCTGTTGGAAATTTATTTTTGTAGCCCTTACTATTATTTCTACCTTTCTTAATAATAAAGAAATTATTAATGGATTAAGAAATGTATTTTTGTAACCCTTACTATTATGTCCATATTTGTAGGCCATTGTAGGTGACAAGACAGTTGCTTTTCTATTAATGGATAAAGAAATGTATTCTGGAATGTCTTGTTTGACAGAAGCTCCGCCTGCTGTTGAGCGAGGGATAGCACTTCATAAGGTTTGATTTTAACAATCTCTTGAGCATTTTCCTCAGTTTAGTGGTTATTGCAACCATCATACTGCTTCAAAGTTTATTGTAATTTTTGCCAAAAAGTTTTTGTCCTTTATCCTCCTAACCATGATTCTTACATCACTCATGGTTGGCAGTCCATATTGGGGCAAAAGGGAATATTTTTACCCTGAAAACTGTTGATGCATGGAATTATGTTGATTGGATTTAGCTTTTAGATGTGAATTTGAATTTATTTAATGTTCTTACTTATGTGATATTTTGCAGATGATACATTTCTTAACCATGGCATTAGGGGGTGAGGGCTACCTTAATTTTATGGGAAACGAGGTAAGCGCTTTAGCCAATTATTGCCTGCCAACTTTTTGATGCTACTGTACAACCAGGCTTGTTATTTTCTTTTATTAGCAAATTGTGTCATTGACATCTACAATCCAGATATATTATAAGTTGTAAATTTTCATGAAAATGGATAATTTTTGCCTCTTCGTAGTGTTTTCCACCCTAACATGGCTTTACAATAAACAGGAATAACATGGACCACACCAACCAATAACCTTTAATTGCACTAAGATGCTTATGAAAGCGAGATTCATAAGCAACATATTGATTAGGAGAAACCCTATCCCTTTTTCCTTCTTTCTTTTTTGGTTTAAAAATAAGGAATAGAAGGCATCTGCCCGCTGTTAATTGCTTACTCGCTAAATTTAGTGATGAATCTTTTACAGTTTGGCCATCCTGAGTGGATTGACTTCCCAAGAGAAGGCAATGGGTGGAGTTATGATAAGTGCAAACGCCAATGGAACCTAGTGGATACTGAACACTTAAGATACAAGGTTTGTGGAGTCATTTTTATCAATTTGAGTGTCTGCTAGATATCATCTGCTTTATGTTGCCAATCATATAACACCCATTCTCTTTGTATAAATGCAGCATTTGCAAACAAACCCTTTTTTTATAAGCGCTTGAATCTTAAATGTTTCATAGATCACATGCTAATGTAGCCTGGTGTGTTTGATCTAGCAAGTATTTCAGCAAATGAAGATTATGTTTCTAATGGACCATTTAGTCTGTATTAGAAGGTGAAAATCGGAGAATGATGAAAAGTGTATTTGTCTGGTGAACGGCTGGATAACTGAACTGGATGAGAGAGGATAAACAGTACATGAACTTGCATGTACATAGTGTGTGCATCCCAATCTTATTAACTTTTTTTCTTCTCGATTGTTGTGTTTCCTTGTTTGGCTTCTAATGTTTTCTGTGTCATTTTCCATTTATTCTTTAGTTCATGAATGAATTTGACAAAGCTATGAACGAGCTTGATGAGAAGTTTTCATTTCTTTCATCAACAAATCAGATTGTGAGCAGCACAAAGGAAGAAGATAAGGTAAAGTCTACAAAAGCCTCTATTTCATAGGCATAAGATATCTGCCCCTTCTCTCATTCTCAAAGTACGGGCTTAACCAATGTATGCAATTATAGATATGAATCATATACATATTGTGCATGACTTTTATTATAGACGTTTGTACTTGTAACTGCTGGTGGGCCCAAAAATGATGGTTTCTAAATGTTAATGACATGGAAATAAGAGTGGAAAAGCATCTACTATAGCTAGATGACTTAGCGTAGTGATGAGGATGCGTAGGAAGGAATAATCCACAAACAAGGCTGTGTCTCTCAAAGTTGACATTTTAGTCTCTATTTCAGTCAACATTATTTCAATTCATGACTCTTTTGGGTTTGTTTGGCTTTGGCATTACAGGTTATTGTCTTTGAGCGTGGGGATCTAGTTTTTGTGTTCAATTTTCATCCAGAGAATACATATGATGGGTATGTGTTTTTATATTCATGAACATGTGGTTCTATAAAGATAGATTGAATGCCAGCAAACTATATGCTACCAAGTTCATAAACAAGGATTGCATTCTGATGTTAAATTACTTGTATGGTTTCCCCTTAACATTTTGTGTTCCAATCTGAAACATGCAGTTACAAGATTGGCTGTGACTTGCCAGGAAAGTATAGGGTAGCACTGGATAGCGATTCTCAGCAATTCGGAGGACAAGGAAGAGTAAGAAGCCTCTGAATATTTTTTGAGTGGCCCATTAAGAATAGTAATGGGCAATAGGAATGTTTGAATTTCATAGTAAAGGGCAAATACAAGTTTTGAATTGTGTGTTTCCTTTATCAATTTTTTGTCTCATGGTGAAATTTGATTAATTCATCGTGCAGGTCGGCCACGATGTAGACCATTTTACATCTCCTGAAGGTATACCTGGGATGGCTGAAACAAATTTCAACAACCGTCCTAACTCCTTCAAAGTACTTTCCCCAGCTCACACGTGTGCGGTAAGTTCCATTTTTATGTTTATTATACCAATTCAATTTTACGGTATATACATTTCCCGTCACAAATTGAGGAGAATCATTTTACAGCATACAAATAAAACTCTGAAACTTTTGCTGGCATTTGGTGATTTTGAGCCATCGGTTTAACAGATTCTAGGCACTACATTACTGAAATAATTATTACCTGTGTCCATGGCTGCCGTTTGAAATGATTTCTAAGAGTATCATTTGCTTTTTAAAAGGCCTACTACAGAGTTGACGAAAGCCAAGAAGCTAACTCCGGAGGCAATCCAGGGGAGGAGATTGACAAGACATTAAAAGCTGATGCCGTGGACAACCCGGAACTTTCTGAGCAAGTTGGTGGTCAGATATTAGCTGCAGATACTATGGCAAACAAGGATGATTTAGAAGTAATCAGTAATGAATCTGCGGCAAGTACCATTGCAACCCAGGAGGAGTTTGAAGAACCTGACAATTCTAAGGTTGATGGTGATGATGGTCCAACTATAGAAAGAGGTGTAGAAGAAGAAGAAGACATTGGAGAAGGGGAATTCGGTGACTGAAGCTTTTCTTCTATGTGAGATACAAATCCGAAGTGTCGAAAACCTCTGTGAATGACTTGATGAATGTTAGCTAGGGAGAACTTCTTTAGAGTCAAAATGAGGTGATTTTGAATGCCCGGATGAGAATTTTTATGCTAAAGTAAATAAGTGGCAATGCTTTTGCATAATAATGTCTGTGTAGAAAAAAACTTAAGCAAATGCACATTAAATTAAATCATCGTAATATATTTCAAGAAAATTTAGCATGTAGAGCTTTTCTTCATCTCCCAAGCTTCTGCATTAAAGACGAATTACAATTCCCTTTCCATCATTTTTTTTTTCAGAATTTTGTCTATAAAACTAGAAACTTTGAGACTTTATCCCGAACTCTGATTTGACAAACGAATCTCTAAAATTCTGATTTTTTAATTACTTTTTTGAGACTTTATAAAAATATATAAATATAGTGCTTATGGTAAATTTTAATTTGGTACTTTTAATTTTTTTTTTACAAAAAGATTAAAGTGTTTAATGATCACTAATATAATAATTAAAAAAATATTTTTAAAATAGAGTAACTAAAATGTTTAATATATTCAGAATATAGAGACTAAATCATAATTTACTTGATTAACGGTGTTTAATAATTATGGAAAAAAAAAAAGTCACTTTTGAACCTCCTCCACAAAAATACACCAACTATTTTTTTTTGACAAACTTTGGTACTTAGCTTTACCTTTGTCAGGCTTCCGCAGGAGCTACAATCGATGATATTTTCTCGTTGTTGTGTAGCCTATCCTCCAACGAATCTATGCCACCGTAACGTGTCCATTCCGACACTAGTGGACCTCATCGACAACAATTAATTAAGAACAACTTGAATCATGTTAGAAAATTGTGATTTTTGATTTTCTTAGTGGAGGTGTTACAAAAAGTCGTTCAACATTTTGACCGACTTCCATTGATTCAATGGCAAGTCATTGGTACTGGATAATTAGTCGGCATGAGGCTGTCGATTGGTACTCTTCGTTCGACCGTGCATTTAGCGGTAGTGGCGGCTCTAGGGTTCTGGTTTTCCTTATCAGTTTTCCAACCGCCTACTTAAGCTTTTGATTTTTCTTTTTTTTTTTCCTTTTTTACAAAAAATTTAAATTAAACAAAGAAGAAAGATTAATAAAAAAAATATTTTAATTAAAAAGGTTACTTATATTTTTAACATAAAATTTTTATTTATTTAATTTTGTTTTGAAACTAAAAAAGTGTTAATTTTTAAAGTTAAAGGTTTAACTCATTAGTTAGTGGGTTATGACTTAATTTGTTGGTTACAGTTAAAATTTCCATCCGAGCTGAATTTGTTGGTTACAGATAAAATTTCCATCCGAGCCGAAGTATGTTAATAAAAGAGAGCCACCGCTATTGCACGCTCTTAAATCTCTTTGTTACATTAAAAAAATTGTTATTCCTTTACATTTTCCGCTATTTATTAGCGTTTACCATTTAACTCCTCGCTGGTGATGGCCGCATACGCTGCAAGCCCAAGCCCAAGAGTTCATTAAACCATTACCCAGATTGAACAGCTAAAGAGTTCTTCTCTTCTGCATCTTCGTCTTCATCAATCTTGATATCGTCGATGATGCCAATTGTGGCAAGTCTGACTTGAACAACAACCCAGATCAAAGATCACAATCGATAGTCTTAGAGCAAATTGATATTGAGAAAATAACATGGAAGATAAGCAACAGAGAAACAAGTATAGTATTATAATCCCAACCTATAACGAGCGCCTCAACATTGCTCTCATCGTCTACCTCATCTTCAAGCATCTCCGGTAATTTTTCACTCTATTTCTGTACTATTTTATTATTTTTTGGTAGGTTTTATTTATTTTACTAAATTTAGATTGGGTTTTGATCTGTTATTCAATTTATTAATATGGGTTAACTGAATCTTGAATTGGGAGAGAGAAAAAGCTTGCTTTTTTTCCCCTTTAAGTATTGAAGATCAGTTGGAGCTAGTGAAGTCAGAAATTGGAATTGAAATTGCGAAAAATTTAGGGCATTTATTTGTTTCCCACCTATTGTCAGATTACTTCAACATAATGAATCATTTAACTGGATTCATTCATGGTATTGATGACAGTAAAATTGGAAGCTTTTCATTTGAGTCCTGCTTATTTTTAGCTATTGTATTACATCAAATAGAACCAAGTATTATCCTTTGGTCATTTGTATATCAGGTTCTTTAAAGATGTCTTAAAATTAGCAGTGTTGAACAGCTATGTCCAAAGTTTCAAAGAAAAAGTTATGTATTCAATACGGCATTTTTGTTTTCTTGTTCAGGGATGTTGACTTTGAAATAATTGTTGTGGATGATGGGAGTCCTGATGGTACTCAAGAAGTTGTAAAGCAGTTGCAGCAAGTTTATGGCGAGGATCATGTTGTAAGTATAACAATCAAATGTTAGTATTCAATATATACATTTTGGTGGTCAATGGATTTTGCTTGTCGTAACTGCTTGTTTTACTCTTCTTAATGATGCAGTTGTTAAGACCTAGACCTAAGAAGCTTGGTTTAGGTAGGTGATTACACCTCTATGTTTCAGAACAATTGGAAGCCTTTTTTTTTTTTTATGTGTTTATATTCTCAGGAACGGCTTACGTCCATGGATTGAAGCATGCATCTGGAAATTTTGTTGTAATCATGGATGCTGATTTATCTCATCATGTAAGTATTATTATTTATCTGTTTACACTCTTTTAGATGTTCAGAACTTAGTTGCATTTCTGTTACAGAAATTTCTGCTGACCAATAAGCTTTATATGCCATTCTTAGTATTTCCTTTCCGCCTGAGGGAAATTGAGAAATCGAACAAGCAAACATGATTCTAAGCTTACATGCATGTTAGGACAAAATATTTTATCAATAAAATTTATCTCAGGCTTATCTTATTTCTTGTTTCATTGATCTATTCTTGTGACTCTTATTTTACAGCCAAAATACCTGCCGGCTTTTCTCCAGTAAGAAACCTTCAATCATACATTGTTACATTCATGCTCAACCCCTTGAAGTTTTATTTAATTATTCTCTATAATATATATACCAGGAAACAGCTGGAGACTGGTGCGAGTATAGTCACCGGAACTCGGTATGTTAAAGGTGGCGGTGTACATGGGTGGAATCTTATGCGCAAGCTAACAAGTAGGGGGGCTAATGTTCTTGCACAAACACTTTTGTGGCCTGGTGTCTCTGATTTGACAGGGTCTTTCAGGTAATTGTGAATGAGCATATGGTCCAATCATTTTTTATGTACCTGGTGGATCCAAACTCATATTTCCTGTCTTTCCTTCTATAGACTATATAAAAAATCAGTGCTTGAAGATATTATAAGCTCTGTCGTTAGCAAAGGATATGTCTTTCAAATGGAGATGATTGTTCGGGCTTCCAGAAAAGGCTACCATGTTGAGGAGGTAAATCTGGAATTTTTCCTGTACCTTGGTCCATTTCAGTTACTGTGCTGCTATTTTCTTGCATATTTCAGAAGCATTTTCTTGTGACCATTTGCTAGAATCATTCAGCGATTGCTCTGTTATTTTTTGCAGGTTCCAATTACCTTTGTTGATAGAGTTTTCGGAAGTTCAAAGCTCGGGGGATCTGAAATTGTTGAATATCTGAAAGGCCTTGCATATCTTCTGGTTACGACATGACATTAGCAAGCGATATCAATTGTAACAATCCTAATCTACACAATTTTTAACAATTTTCATTTGACCTGTACTCCCATGAAATTGTCTTCTTGTAATGACCCATATTTATCTACACTCATTTTCTTCATTATTCATATTTTTACCCTTTAGGTTTTTCTGTGAAGGATTATTTGGGTATGAACTCAACAAGATAGTATTTGCTTCCCTTATTTCTTTTGGTACTATTTCCTCTTTTTCTATTTGGTTCTCTTTTGGATTCTATGGCCATTTCGTCAGTAGAACTGCTGATGCAAAATGAATTGGAAACTCGATTATATTGCAAACTGCTCGCTAACCTAGAACTCAGAAAGGGTGTCGGTATAAATATTGATTCATCCAACTTAACAAAAATAAAAATGAACAACGCAATAAACACCAGTGGATAATCATCTTAAATTACTGAACATTTCATGTAAACCCCAGTCATAAACCTATTTACCATAGTTCATCCAAATCTGTTCAAACATCATAGTTTGAAACCATAACCATTAATGAAAACACAAAAAAATAAACAAAACCACAATGAGAAAATTACTTCTAAAACTAATAATGATCAGATTTTCCTAGTCCTTCGAGCTGTCCCAACTTTCCTTTCAGTAGGAAACAATGATTTCTCAACATTGATTGGCAATGGAGGTTTCTTATTTTCTTTGCTCAAGCTTCTCAAAGAATACCTCGGATTTGCACTTCTTTCCACGGAATAATAAGCAGCAGACACAGATTTCCTCAAGCTTTCCAATTTCTTGCAATCCCTTTTCTTTGAAGATTCAACAGTTACTCCAAGCATATACGGCGTCGTACTCTTTCTTTCTTCTTCTCCTCCTTCAGTTTCTCCTTTCTTTCTTTTCAGCCTTTCGTTTCTTCGAGCAGAGTACATCTCATAAAACCTTCCTCTTTCAAACAGAGGACTTCCGTTTCCGTTCAAACCATTGCTCTGCCCTCCAGTTCTTGAATTTCCGTTTCCGAATTCTTCTTCAACCTTCCTCGCTAGAGCCTTCAACTCACAGGATATTGTCTGGTACTCGGGTCGGAGGCCCGGTTCTTGAATTTCCGGCTTCACACTTGGTTTCATGGATTTTGTTAAAGAACCTGAGAAATAACCGATTTTGTTACAAACCCAGAAGATTTTTGAAATAAATAGTTAAGAAAAATGTATGAGAAAATAACCTGGAGGAGTTTGAACAGAACCAGAGGTGGAACTTGATCGGAGTACTCGGCGGGGACGGATCCGGGTCGGAGATTTAGCCAGTGGAGGCCTACGGTCAGATTTCATCATGGACATTGATGAAGGAAAGAATAAGCTTGACGAAGATTAAGAACAAGAAGTGAATTTGAATGTTGGTGTAAAAGTTTTTCTTTTCAATTGTTGCGACGGTTTGAATTAAAGATAAGAGGAGCGCCTCCTACTACTCCAACGGCTATTTTTTTAGGAAAATATCTATCCGTCTTTACACTTGAAATTTATATTTACCCTTTTATCCTATTGGCTTCATTGTTATACCAAGTTTAAAATATGATTTTCTTTTTATTTTTTATTTGTTTTGAGAGTTATTTTTAATTGTTATATTAGAAAGAGGATAAATTTCAATTTTATCCCTCTATTTTTCGAAATAAACGATTTCATCTCATCCTATGTTTTGTTTTCCATTTAACCATTTTGTTCTTATGACAATTTTAGGCCATTTTCCGTTAAAACCTTGGTAAAAAGACATATTTTCTTAAATTGAGAAAAATGATGAAGCACGAAGATCAACGGGCTATTGCCCTCCGCTCTGGCGCCAGCGATAAAGCACCAACACTAGGCGGTGGAAATCGCTAAGAACGATTGCTTTCATTTTATGAGTTTTTGTTTTTATTTTCTGAGTTTTCATTTTTGTTTGAACTTGAATTGTTATTCAATTTTGTTTTATGATTCTCATTTTCTGATTGTTTGAATCGTTTTTTGAGTTTTCGTTTTAGGGTTTGATCTTCATTTTAAGGCTCTTCGGTTTCGTCTCAGCAGTAATGGTTCGACACCGGCACTACTACTGTTGGTCGTCGTCGAAATCTCCATCGCCTTAGTCCTGCTGCTTCATTGTCAGCTCCATTTTTTGAAAAAGTCATTTAAGAAGATTTTTAATCTTGAAACCCATTTGGAAATTGAAATATGAAGATTTGAATCTTGAAACTCTTTCGAAAAAATCAATGGCGGCGGAGGTGGTGTTGTAGTGACGATTGCGGCTTCGGCACCGGCTCTGTGACATCGCCGTCAAAACTGGTTGCTCACGATGGTTTCTAGTTTTCAAAGAAGTTCGGAACCAAGACCTTCGTTCTTCAAAATTTCCAGGAGAACCAGGCCTCGACTGGCGCCGAGTGGAGGGCTAGTGAATGAGCAAAGGTTTCGCAACCGCCGGCAGCCTTATATGGTGGCGGCGGCGGAGCCAGGTCGCTGTTCATGGAGCGACGCTGATATGCTCGGCGGTGAATAACATTTTTTTTCTGCGTTTTACTTTTTTTTTAATTTTTCTTTTTTATTTAAGAAAATATATAATAATATAATATAATATACATTTATAATATATATTATAATTGAGGGTAAATATGTATTCTTACGAAAGTTTTAATGGAAAATGGCCTAAATTGATAACAAAATTGTTGTAAAAAATAAAACATAGAGATAAAATTATTTATTTTGGAAAATAGAGATATAAAATTGTAAATTATATTAAAATTTAGAGATAAAATTGTAATTTATCTTAATCTAAAACACAATTTGGAATTTTATCCCAAACAGTAGAGGCGGCTATGGACCGGTTTGGCCCGTTAGGTCCACCTGACCCGTGGCCAAACTGGTTTGGCCCGTAATCGACTTGTAACTGGTTGAATCAGAATTGGAATTGTTTGGTCGTCGATCCAGTTCAGGTTCAAGAAAATTTCGAACTATGAATCGTCCTTGAACTCGAACCGTGTAATTGAACTGTCGCTGAACTGGCAGTTCAACAGGCCGGTTCAGGTTTACTCCCTCCTAACCCATGGCCTGGCGGGCCGCGATTTGAAACCGGCCCGTGGCCACCCTAGTAGTATGATTAAAACGATAAGTTTCTAAATAGTTGTTTCGCTTTTTTCTCTATGGAGATTTAAACCACAATCTGCTGATTTACAGCGTGTCAGGTGTATAGAGTACACCAACTGTATTCGAGTTTCAGAGGTGGATTGTGCCCATAATTTGACTTCGAGTGTGTTTGGATTCACGATAAATGTTTCACCAACTTAACGTCTCAAATATCAGACTTTAGAGATGAGATAATCTACAGATTTACTCCTTCAGAAAAAATTAATGAAAGAATAAAAGTAAATCAGTAGAAGCTAAATTACTCTGAAATTTAATCAACGTAAGTACTTTAGCAAAAATTTTGTTTAATCATCTGAACGGAATCAATATAATAATTAAACGATTGATAATCTATAGATTTACTCATTTGGACAAATTTAACAAAAGAAAAAAAGTACAAAGCTAAGTTACTCTGAAATTTAATCGATGTAAGTACTTTAGCAAAAATTTGATAGGTGATTGAATAACAAATCAGATGCTAATCAACGAAAGTGTTATTAAATCGATAGATAGACAAAAATGTCTGTAGTACAATGTAAAGACTTGTAGTATGTTTTGTGTGCTATGGGGGACTTCTCAGTCTTTGAGCTTTGTATTTATAGTTTGGTGTAATTACTTTTGGGTCCCTGAGGTGGGTCCCTTTATTTTGAAAATTATATCGGGTCCCTAACTTTAGTATTTTAACTTGACGTGATAATATTTTATTGTGTAAAGTACAACCATTCACATTTTATCACTATAGCAATTATCATTACTTCAATTAAGATTTTATTAAATAATTACATATTTATTTTTTAATAATCCTATACAAGTCTGAAAATTAGAAGGGAAAATTTAACTTTTCCGAAAAATTAAAAATAGTTTACATAAAATTTGGTTTTTATTTTGAAAAATTTAACAAAAATTAGAAAACTCATATTTTTTAGGGGTTATGAAATATTTATTGTGAGACCCGATGATACAATTTCCAAAAGTAATTACCCCTATTTTCTTCCATTGCTTCAGAATTAGGATCCAAATTTTAACTTCCAAATGTATGTGTTGATAATTATATATATGCATAAATGTATTTATTATCTCAAAATTCAACATATTTTAACTTATACTCAACAATTTTTTTTTAATTGATTTTATATCTTTTACTCAAAAAATTCAACATAAATGTATTTCTCATGCTTATTGTCTTTGAATGTAGTTTCAATGTTCCTTAAAAAGATTAAACAAATTTTTAACCACGTTTATTAAAAATTTAATTATTTTTAATAGGTGTTAAGTTTATAAGTTTTTCTCTATATCATACATTCAGAATTGTTTCGGATAATTAGTTTCATTTTATCCAATTTTTTGTTCTAAAAATATAGTTTGCATATTATGTTTACTAAAAGTCTCAAAAGTGATGCTTGGGTTTCCTTTTATAGGAAACTCAAAAGTCTCAAAAGTAATCCGAAAATTCCGCGTCCAATAAAACTCAATGGCTTCGTGGACATCGAGGCCCTTTAGGCCAAATTCAAAATAGGCAACCAAGATAGGCGAAGATGAAGGTAGGCTAAAGTAAAGTCGAGATAAGAATAAATTATTTTATCTATAGACAAATATAAAAGCTCCACTTTGTCTACAAATGTAAGCTCATTTATCGTTTTCAGCGTCCACAAATATACAGATCTTTACAAACATTAATTGATATTTTCATTTTTACCATTATAATTGTAGCCACCTTTTCTAGGGTCCTAGCTTAGGGAAGGGTCGCCCACCTTCGTTAGACAGAGGCAGAGGGTCGGCTGCACGCAGGTCGACTTTAGTAGCCTCCAGTCCCTAGGTGGTCGACCTTGGTATCTAAAATCCATGGACTCCAATAATTTCGGGATAATTGGGATCTGATATTTTCATGATCTGCTAAATTTTATTAAGTGCAAGGATAAAATCCCACTGCCTTAACTCCTCCATACAAGGAACCTCAAATATCATTCTGAGAACTAATTTACACATTAGGTTTTCAATTATGACGATGACGTGGACCTTCAGATTTTTCAGTCGAACGCACTCCCAATAGTGGAATATGCCATAAATTTAGTAATTAAATTGAAATTAATGAAGATATATGTAAAAAAAAAGTCAAAGTAAGACAATAAGTTTGCTTTAATGGAGATTATGGTGAAGGCTTTGAAGCCAAGATAAGGGGTTATGTCTAGAGATTAGGGTAGTGGTATCTACCTTTTTCAATTTAAGAATGCAAAGGATGTGGATACGGTGTATGATTCTCAACTTTGGCATTTCGGTAAGCATTTTTTAGTACTGAAAAGAGTTTCTGGTCTTAAACAATCATGGGCCATTGGTTTACGTCTGATGAAGAAGCGGCTAGGAGAACAAGTAAAATTCTGGGAGAATTTCTTGAATGGCATAGCAAGATGGTATTGTCTACATTCAAAGAGATCACAGCTGATGAAAGTACCCACTGGTGAGATATGGGCACCAATGAAATACGAGGGTTTGTCAATTATATATATA